>BQKN01054672.1:0-13807 GCA_022839385.1 Asparagus kiusianus | reverse complement strand
CGAGAGGGGATTTTGTTTGTGGTCCTAACTGTTTAAAGGTTTGACCATGTGATGGTTTGAGACTATCCTAACTGTTTAAAGGTTTGATCGTTCAATTTGTGGACCTCTCATTCATGGAACAAATCGAGAGGGGATTTTGGTTGTGGTCCTAACTGTTTAAAGGTTTGACCAAGAGAGGATTTTGAGATGATCCTAACTGTTTAAAGGTTTGATCACTCAATTTGTGGACCTCTCGTTCATGGAACGAATCGAGAGGGGATTTTATAGTGGGGGACTGTGAATCGTCAAGCACTTCGTAATTTCAATGACAAAGTATTTGGAAAGTCACAGTGGGAATTGGCAAAATTGATCCCGACGATTGAAACCAATTGAGCAACAGATGAATGATTTTAGATTTTTTGTGAGGGAAGATCGACTTGATGAAGTCATTGAATCTCATCTCAATGAAAGAATATTCTAAAAATCGCAGAGATAGGGTTTTAACGTTTATCGGGTTATCCCTAAGAATATTATGTTTAACATCCTTCCGGGAACTTCCCGTTACATGAATTATCAACCCCCAACTTTCTTTACAAAACTGGGTATAACAAGAAATACGTTATCATTAGTTGCATGTTCGGGTTATCCTTAAGAATATAAGATTCTCTAGGAACTTCCCGTTACATAAATCATCCACCCCTAGCTTCCTTTGTGAGGCCGGGTTGTATTTAATCGGATGATTGAGAAGCAGTTTATACTCGTATACTCTTTGGAGTGAGGGGAAACAGTTTATACTCGTATACCCAATGGAGTTAGGGAAAACAGTTTATACTCGTGTGCCCAATGGAGTAGGATGCGTGCTCATTTGGCTTGTTTTGCCGTTATGACGCCGGAGTCAATTAAGGCTTGGATCTTATTTTTGAGTCCGAAGCAAATATTAGTGGGATGAAGAACCCTTCTGTGGTATGCGCAGTAGTTTGGATCCGTAACCATCTGAGCACCCTCTTGATCTTTAATAGGTGGCAGTTCGATTTTATCGTTGGCCAGGAGGTATTTCAAAATGGTTGGAGCTTCATCATCTTCGAAGGAATACTCCTTTTGGAACCTCGTATCGAGAGTCGCATTCCCAATGATTGCAGACGTCGTCGGTTGGCTCCTCTCAGTTTTCTTCCTTTTAAGAAAATATTCAGCTTGTTCACTGCGCAGTTTTAACTCTCTCCAAGTGGTCGAAGGCACGACCCCCAGGACTTCCAAGACATCGATGGAAAGATTGTTATGGCATGTCTGCAGGATAAACTCCTCTGTAATAGGATCTCTGTAATTCATTGCCTTGTTACGGAAGCGTTTGATAAAATTATCGACCGACTCTCCGTCATTTTGCTTTTCATCCAAAAGGGTTCCGATTGACACTTCGGTATCATCATCGAAGAAGTTGCTGAGGAACAAATTTTCCATATCATCCCAGCAGTTGATGCTTCCTGGGTTGAGGCGTCGATACCAATCGAAGGCGGGTCCACGAAGGGTGCCAACGAATGACCGGACCATTAAAGCCTCGTTTCCAGATATCATGCCCAAATGAGACTTGAAATAAATCAAGTGCTGAATAGGCGAGCTCTTTCCTTCAAACGGTGTGAAGTTGATCAGATGGAATTTTGTCGGGTATGGAATTGAATCCCATTCTCTTGGATAGGGACATGGAATACCCGTCTTCTTCACCTCTTGAGCCGTCATCAAAGTATTGACTTTGTTTTCAAGCTCTTTCATTCTCTCATCATCATCTTCATTCGAAGGGCCTTGAGGAGAATGAGTTTGATCACCCCCTGTAAGAGGCGCCATCGAACCACCCCTAATGTCATTGCTGGGAGAATCCGTTAAACCACCCCCAGCGTTATTGCTATTGGGAGATGTATCAGCCAAGATGACTTCATCCACTTCTGGATCACTGTCGTCTATGACATTCTGCACGTGGCAGCTGGATTCAGCTCGTTGGCTGGACTCAGGAGGTTGAGGCCGTTGAGCTAACAGTTCTTTCATTTGTTTGATGGCTGACTCCATCTCTGTTTTCATTTCAGCCCTAATTTCTTCACGCTGTCTGGCTAGGGCTTCTTGAAGTATTTGAGTGAACTGATCAGTGGTGATCATGAACACTTCTCTGGCTTGTCCTGCGCTAGACGTCGTATCATCTGAAGCAATTGCAGAACAAGTGTCTGAGAGCTCATCCTCTGATGACATTCCTTCATGTATTCTCTTGACTTTTCTTCCCAGGAAAAGGTCAGGATTTGAATGTCGCGTAGATTTTCCTTTATCAGCCATGTTGATGGTGACTTCAGGGAATTTATCCTCTTGAGCAGCAAGCTTCTTGTGGAAATATCTCAGCTTGGGCTTTGATATTTCGGCTCTAGTGAGTCGTGTACAGGAACAATGAGAGATTATTTCCCGGACAGTTCTCTTTCGTGTTTTGTTCATACCCCCAGCTTGATAGTACGATTCATCGGTATGATTGCCGAAAAATTTTATCGTCTGTTGGTATGACCTCTCAGGTATGACGGTACCTTTTGGTGAACACATCTCCTTCTGAGGGTGTAAAACCTTGTTGGCATTCTCGGGACGATTTATTACTGTCCTTGAGCGATCCAAGGTTATGTCAAGAGTCACACGTTTAAAACCACCCCCTTGTGGGTATGGAATCTTCACGGGCTCCGAATGTTGGTTTTGTACAACTCCAGACTTTGGGATCCAAACTTTGCAGAGTTTTGGTGGTTCTTTGGTTACCGTTTCTTTCTTCCCTTTAATCCTTTTTTGTAAAAGAGCACGGGTATGAGCAACCTTTGCACGACGCTTTTGTATGCGTTCTTTGAGGGTTGAGCGAGCCCTTTTGACAAGAGTCCATTCATCCATCGTTGGTTTAGTAGAGACATGAGTGATTGCTTGTTGAAACAACTGACTCACTCGATGCCTCCTCGACTCTAAGTCCGCATGATAACGAACTCCGTCGGTTTGTTCCAAGACTTTAGCCATTTGGCGAGCGCGGCACTGACGTTGTCTCTGGCGAGCCCTTTTTGTCAGTGCAGGTGGGATTTGATTCCATGACTCTTTAACTGGAGAAGAGTCATTGTGAGCAGAGATGTTGTGAGTAGAATTCTCAACAACAATTGGACGAGAGCCTTCATCTGTAGCATTTGACAATCTAAAAAGCTTCAACGAAGATGAAGTTTTTCTGCATTTACGAGGCGAGGAAAACTTTGCAGATGAGGATGACAAATATTCCTCAAACTTCATTTGGTCGAACTCGTACTCGACCGTGGATTCAATTGGAATCTTGATGATCGGCTGCGACACGACGGTCTCGGCAGCGAGACCGTTGGCTCCCACTGTGGTCGCCAGTTTGTTTTCGTCAAAAGTTGATCTTGTTGTCGAATTCATTATATCTTCGGTCGATTACAACAAATTCAAATAAAATAGCCTTTTTATAAGACTCTTTTACACAACAAAAATGAAGATTACAACTCTTGAGAAAATAAACGCAGGATCGTTGTTTGGATCGCTGCTTTTGTGGGATCTTTGCCTGTGCCGGGAGCGCTTTAGCTCGTGGACCACCGAATCACAGATTCTGATTGAATCGTGAGGGGCTTATGATTCTTCCTTCGTTATCGAAGTGAGAATATGAAACGATATCTTATCGGAGTAAGATAGTCGTTCTTCTTGAAATCAAGTCAAAGCTTGAATGTCAAGGAATGGCTCTGAATTGATAAACTCTGCTCTGTCTGTTCAGAAATGTGCTCTGGTCAGCCTCTGGATCCAACCTTGTGCCCCCCCTGTAAAAATGATCTCGAGGGGTATTTATAGTCCCGAGACAGTGTTTGCTCGCGAGACAGCATTTGCTGTCTCGACGGGCGAGACAGTGTTTACTGTCTCGCCCAGCGAGACAGTAAATTTGCTGTCTCGCCCAGCGAGACAGCAAAATGCTGTTGATACTCCTGGCAGTTTTCTCGTAACTGTCTTCCTACATCTTGAAATTCAGTTATTCTGGCAGTTCTCAACGTGATTTTCGCCCACGATGTTCCCACGTCCTTTGGCAGTTAATGGACACGTGTAGGGTAGTTTTCAAAACCATTTTGATTCTCTGAAAACTATCTCGCATGGGCGAGACAGTAAATGTCTGTCTCGTCCGGCGAGACAGTAAAGACTGTCTCGCGTGGACGAGACAGTAAAAGCCTGTCTCGCCCAGTGAGACAGTAAATACTGTCTCGCGTGGACGAGACAGTAAAAACCTGTCTCGCCCAGCGAGACACTCTATAATTGTGTTCTTTTCTGATTTTTTGGATGACTTCCTCTTGGACCGTGATTGGATACCTTTCAGCATTTTTGACGCCTACAACTGCAAAGTGCAAAAAAATCTACACCATCCACACGCGTGTCAAGATGCCAGTATCGCTCCCAATCTTCTGTTATTTGGACAAAATATTTTTTCTTTACCTCAAACCGCCATCTCTTGAACGATACATTGATTTGCCCGAAGCAGTACGTCCAGGCACAAATATTATCGTCAAGAAAGAAAAATCACTTCAGCATATAAAGAAAAAGTAGATACAAATCAGTGTATTAAACATAATGATAAACTAATAACTATTAATGATGAAAATTAAAATAAATGACTCACACATATATATCTCCAACAAGCCACCAGCGCATCAATCCGTTGTGATTTCCATGTCAAAAATATGTTGAAGAAATCGTGTCTCCTGACTAAAGCGGCAAGGAAATTGTTGAAAGCATTGGCAAAGGCCCCAACAGGCACTCCGTTTTCCCATCGGATCACAGCCCTCCGATTAATATCAGGAATAAGGTTCGATTCCTTAGTAGCATTGCGGCCGCGTCTAGGAGGTCGCTCGGTACCTGCGAAACAATGAATCGAATGAAACAATGAATCAATCTATATTTGCGAAAAAAATTTAAAATAATAACCGATAAACTATAAAAATTTATTCATACATTTCAGTTTGAGGCATCTACGCTTTGCTTGTTCGTACCTTTGCTGCGCGATGGGGCGCATAGCATGATAAGAATCCCAATCATCCCTCATCTTAGCCGGACCGTGGACTCGCTGATCCGTAATAGAATCTGGCGGTAGTGTCGCAGCTTCTAAAGCTACGCTATACGGCTCAAATCTCCTCTCCTCCAATACATCTGCATGCGGTGGCGGTGGTATCTCCGCATGCTGTGTAGGATCAGCCTGTGTCTCCACGTCATGTGGAGCATCTCCGTGTGATGTGTCCTGTGGCTGCGAGTCATGTGTAGCATCTCCTCCTCCTGTGTAGTAAATGTTAAAAAAATATTAGGCTCATGTTAATAGTTTATAAAAATGTACAAATATAACAAATAAATAAAAATACCTGACGTAGAGGCATGTGCGTCGCCTCCAGAATGTCTACCAAAAATTCTCTCAAGCGCTTTCTTACGTAATCCTTTTGTCATCTATACTTTGAAAACATAATGAATATCCAACAAAAGTATATAATACAAATAATTAATAAAATAGCACATGGCAACAGAATCGCGTGTACATGATGTCCAGTTAAATAGATAATACAAAGGCAATAATGTAATACATGACACACCGTGATACATGATAACCAGTCAAACAGATAATATAAAAGTAATAATATAATACATACACATCCACATGATAACCAGTCAACCAGATAATATAAAGGTAATAATATAACACATGACACATCGTGATACATGATAACCAGTCAAACAGATGATGTTGAGGCTCTACTCTGCGATCGTGTGCGGATAGCCTGTGACCGTGTGCGTGCTAATGAAAGGACTGTTCTTATAGTTTTATCGACTCCGCTGCGGACAGGTTTTTTCCTTTACGCCTTGGCTCACATATAATCGCAGGTACATCAGGGCGCGCTAGTGCAATTTCATTGTCCAGATTATTATTTTGTGTCAATGAAAACTCCTCGGTTATTTTGTCGGCCAAGATAACCTCCTCATCGTGATCTTCGTCAGACACGACTTCATGAATGTAGGCTCTAGGCGGATTCTTAAGGATAATCCATTTGTCATTTTTCATTATATCTTTGACATAAAAGCACTGTTTGGCGTGAGCAACTAACATGTATTTTTCAGACTGATATATTTCCTTGTTAAGATTAACGATTGTGTAACCGTAGTCATCCTTCGCCTTTTTCTGTTCACACCAACGAACCTTAAACATCACATGACTGACTTCCTTATTAATCCCATAGAAAATCTCCACGATGTCTTCTACCTGACCGTAGCAATAAATTTCTCCCTGTATCGAATTTAGATCTTTTGCACTAGCGTATGACAGTTGCGAGAAGGAGCAGAACACACCGCTGTTTTGCGTTTTTCATCTCTCTTCGAGACCAACGATGTTAAACCTAAAGCCGTTGACACAGTAGCCTCCATAATGCTTAACCACATTAGAAGGACCTCTGGCATATAAACAAACTTTCTCAAACAGGTTAATCCCATTCGTAATCCGTTTGTCAACCTTTAAGAAAAGAAGCAAATAGTTTACATATCTGTTGGCAGGCACATATATTTGATATACGAATCAGAAATGTAAAAAGATCTTACTTCACCCTTCAGCCATGCAGGGAATTGTCTAGAGTGTGTGTCCATAACTCTCTTATTTTTTGTTCTGCATTTAAGATTAGTCTGGACATGTCGGATGTGAAGCCTAGACAAGAAGCATTTATAACGGTTAAATAGAGATAATTATTGTGAGGTGATATAATCTGATTCAAACAGTTAAATACTTACGCCGCGTATATGTTAAATATAGTATCATTGCTCAGGATATATGTGTGGGCTTGATCTAGCTCCATTCTGGGAAATCTAGTGTCCTCCCCACGATCATTGTAGAATGTACCGTTAATTATTCGTTGGGGACGGTTTAGCCTTGTCTCCACGCCCCGCAAGTAACGAGAGATAAAATTCAAACTCTCGTTACTTATGTAGTTCTCTGCGATCGACCCTTCAGGACGTGCACGATTATGCATCAGTTGTTTCATGAAACCCAAATACCTACAAGCATATAGTTTCATGATTTGTGACAAAATGGAACTGAAGTACGTAATTTAACAAATATTAAATGAATATTATAATAATAAATACCTCTCTACGGGGTACATCCAGCGATATTGAACTGGTCCTGCGATGCGGGCTTTGTATGCTAAATGTATTGTGAGATGCACCATGACCGTGAAGAATGAGGGTGGAAATAGTATTTCCATTTTACACAGTGTATTAGCAACACGTCCCTCTAATTCTTCAAACTCTCTGACATCAATCACCTTAGAGCACAGTTGCTTGAAGAAACCGCAGAATTCTATTACCACCATCGCGAGTTCCTTGTCAGCATGTCGCAACGTAACCGGGAGAAGTTGATGTAATAGAATATGATGGTCATGTGTCTTGAGTCCCAAAATCTTTCTGTCCTCAATATGCATATTTGCTGAAATGTTTGAAGCATAACCATCCGGTGTCTTCACGGACTTTAGAAATAAACACATATTGTGCACCTCATCTTTCGACAGTGTGACACGTGAGGCTGGGAGTTCAAACTTTCTGTCGCCCTTATCTATAGCTTGCAGTTCCGGACGAATGTTCAATTCTGCTAGGTCTCGACGTGCCCTTAAGTCATCTTTCGATTTTTTCCCGTCCTGCAACAAAGTGTTCAAGAGATTCTCGCATATGTTTTTCTCGATGTGCATGATATCCAAGTTGTGACGTATTTTTAAACTTCTCCAATATGACAGCTGATAAAATATGCTGAATTTTGACCATCCATGCAGAAGTTCGGTGCCCTTTGAGACACGCCCATGCGACTAAACACTGCGAGGCTTATTTCCTTTCGATTTTCCCTTTCCCTTCCATTTTTGCTTCAATATTTTTCTCCTAACACCAAATAGATTTTCTTTGTTGAATCTTTTTTTCCAAATATTTTTCTGGGTAAAGGATGTAGAAGCTCAAATATTTCTTCTCCGGTCAGCCTTGGTGGTGCCGGTCTACTTTCTGGATTGCCGTCGAACTTTCCTACTAACTTTCTGAACTTGTGCCCTATAGGCAACCATCTTCTATGTTGCCAATAACAAAACTTACGGCTGTACTTCAGGAACTTTCCCTCATAGTCTGACATGCAAATCGGACAAGCAATCTGACCCTTCGTCGACCATCCAGACAGGTTAGCGTATGCCGGGAAGTCATTAATTGTCCACATGACCATTGCCCGCATACAGAAAGACTCCTTACCATAAGCATCATAAGTGCTGACACCTTTTTCTCAGAGAAGCTTCAGGTCGTCAATTAATGGTTGGAGGAAAATATCAATATCATTTCCAGGAGAATATCTTCCAGGGATCAAAAATGACAGTATTATGTACAGTTGCTTCATGCACATCGACGGCGGCATGTTGTACGGTGTCAGCAACACTGGCCAGGGAGACCAAGCAGAGCTCATTAATCCAAACGGATTAAATCCGTCGCTAGCAAGCCCCAGCCTAATATTCTGAGACTCTTTACCGAAGTCGGGGTATATACGGTCAATGTTTGTCCATGCCTCACCGTCCGCAGGATGTCTCAGTTTTCCGTCCTCTTTACGGTCTGTCGAGTGCCATCGCATATTCTCAGTCAGCTCGGCAGACATATAAAACCGCTGCAGCCTAGGAACAATTGGAAAATATCGGAGAACCTTCGCAGGGATTCTGCTCTGCTTATTAGATGCACCACCTTCGGATATGCTTGTAGCTTCTCCTTTCCAACGTGATACATGACACGTCGGACATTTCTCCAGAGCTTCATTACCCTTATTGTACAAGATGCAGTCGTTAGGACAGGCATCTATCTTCTTGTAATCAAGCCCCAGCGTATCAACAATCTTGTAAGCTTCGTAATAGGTCGCGGGAATACTTTTCTCGCCGCCTGGAATGACTTTCCTCAACAAATCTAATAATATCTCAAAATGTGTAACAGCCATCCCACTGAGTGTTTGGATATGAATAAGCCTCAGCATAAAAGAAAGCCTTGTGAACTCCTTACACCCCTCGTATAACGGTGACTCGTTTTCTTCAACAAGTCTCATCAATCGATCTACATCTTGAGACACATCATTAGTGTTGAAATCACTCACCGACGGCGCTGCAAGAATATCTTCTAACATATCAGTCGTGTCAACTGTCGGATTGCTGACTTCAGTGAATTCTTCCTCTGATTGTATCACCGGGACTCCTTCACCGTGATGACTCCAAAATACATAAGAGCTATCAAATCCATTAATTAATAGATGAAAACTTACGTCACTCCTGGCGAGCATTTTACCATTCCTGCAATTCTTACAAGGACAGAAAATCGACCCGCTTAGCGACCGTAGAGGGTTTGTGTCAGAGTAGGCTAAGAAAGCTTCTATCCCATCATTGTACCGGGTGTCTAGATGTCTTCGATCACGTGGTATGCTCATGAACGATTTGTCAGGAACTGTCCGCATCTATAATTTAAAAATTAATGGAAGTGAGCATCTCCCTAGATATATCATTTTAATTTAGAACAAATGTGTATGACCGACTGTCAGAGGAAGGCTTCTATCTCATTAAGTATGTAAACGTGACGTGTATATGTATTTACGTGTGTTCAAGTGTACTATCATTTCGTCAAAATTTGTAAGGAGAGAACCTAAATTACTATAGAAGGTCTTTAATAAGGTTAAGAATGTTGCGCGCAGCGAAAATTTCGACAGCACCTCGACAGCACAACAAGAGAGTCATGTCGCAATAGGAATTCCTGTTTCACAAAGAAAACAAGAACCTTAAGCAAAATATCTTAACAAAGTGGGATATCAGCTCTTCTCTCATCAGTTCTAGGACTGACCTATCGAGGGAACCTAAATATAAGTTATTACAAATCATAAAATAGCAAGACAAACTAATTGCTGAGGGGGTATAACTATATTTGTATCACATTCTGTGATCATTGGGCTATCTCTTGGTGTATCACAGAGCCCATGTACCATCCGCCCCCTCATTGCTGCTCTCTCCTTCCATCAGTTCTTCGAAGGTTTTGCACTGGGAGGATGCATCTCTCAGGTATATATTGATCATAATTATATAGGGATTGTTTGTTTTGGTACTTGAAATCATGTTCCTCCAACTACATAGTATTAAAAAAGGGTGCTTGATTTTTTTCAGGAAAGAAAACGACGCTTGGTTAATTAATGTTTCTGCAACATGTTTACTGAAATTCCAGGCTCTAAATCAATCATGCAGTTGCAGTTGCACTAAAAATGAATGTAGTTGCAACTACATATTAGAAATTGTATATAACAGCAACCACATTATTTTTGGTCTAATCATGTTTCAACTAGGCTTATTTTTTAAAAACAAATGCGTAGAAAATTAATTTACAACTACACGTTTTAGTTACAAATATAACTAGCTAATAATGTAGGCTAATTACAATCCAAGGTTTAGAAGCCAAGTCATGATGAGACATGCTAATTGCAGGATGTTTTCTCAAAATATTCTTGCATTCAAAAATTACATGGCAAATTCTCAAATCGGTAGTGCCACTTTGAGGGGAGTTCCCTCCGTCAACTACTACTTTTGTAGCGTGCAACTCTTATATCTTGTCGGGCAAATTACACTCAAATATCCTAAGGTTTGCCAAAGTTACAAGAAAATACCCTAACTTTCCTACCAGTGCAAATAAATACCCTAAGCTCCCAAAAGTTTCAGCCATTAAAAAAGGGGTGATGGCATTAATTTTAGCCACTAAATGACATTATGGCTTCATCAAAAAAATAAAAATAAAAATACCACTGTAATAAAACTCCCACCATAGTAAAACCCTCTTTCTTAGAGATCCTACATTGGATCAAATAGAGAGAAAGAGAGATTGAGGGAGGAGAGAGTACCTTGAGAGAGGGAAAGAGAGAGGGAGGCGGCGGCTGGTTGGTAGGATGCTCGTCGGTGGTAGGGCGGGGGCGCGGGTCCGACGCCGGCGATCTGAGCGATCGGAGATTGAGGGGGAGAGAGGGGGGATGAAGAGAGAGAGGGGGGGAAATGAGATCTGAGAGAGGGATTTGGGATAAATCCCTCTCTCAGGCGCGGGCTGCCCAAATTTTTTGGGCACGCCCGCGCCCAATTTTTTTTCCCACCTAACTTTTTTAGCGACGGAAATTCCGTCGCTAAAAAGCCGTCGGTAAAACATTAGCGACGGAATTTTTTTCAACGCTAAAAAGATTTTTTTCCGTCGGTAAACTTGTTTTGCAGACGGAATAATAGCGACGGAAGTTTCCGTCGCTATAAACCATGTTATAGCGACGGAATTTTCCGTCGCTATTATTCCGTCGGCAAAACCCCATATTCTAGCAGTGTACGTTAGAGATTAAGCAATCTAGAGATGATATATTCGAAGTGCAATCACAGAGAACCACTCACGTTGACTTGGGGAAGAGGACATGCACTTGTCGTGCTTAGGACGTAACTCGTATTCCTTGTGTGCATGCTTGTGCAGTCAATATTTATATGAAAAGAGAGGTATATCAGTATTGTGACTGGTTCATGTCCGTAGAGGCGTTTAAGAAGAGCTACGATGAAATATTATATCTCATACCAGATTATGAGATGCGTAGTGTGCCCAAGGATGAAATCCAGATTTTGCCACCAATTACCACGAAGAGGAGGGGAAGAAATAGAACAAGACGCATAAACAACAGAACCATCTTGAAACATCATGTCACATGTGGTCGATGCAAGAGGGAAGGGCACAACCGAGCAACTTGTAACGAGCCCATCCATGATTAGTGTGTCATGCTTACGAAGAGGAGGAATGGCGCTAGAGAAATATAAGTTGTATTTAAGTTTCCATTATACTAATGGGGGATTTTTGTGCTCTGTTGCCAGACAGCAGGAGGTTTTGAATTTTGTACTTAAACATGTTAACATATAACTATCTCTATACTACTACTTTTAGCTGAATTTGTTATCATAAAGGCCCACTGTTTGAGGTTAAATTGCTGTCAGGTCTCAAATCTACGTGACTGATCAACGACTAGTTGGTATACTGTTCCAACAGACATATTCCAACGGCTAGCTACTTGTTCCATTTGCTTTATATAATGTTATGCAAGGCTCAAGTAAAACCATATCTCTTGTTCCCTCCCTCCCTTTATAGCTCACTTAGAGACTAAGATGAAGACTGAGGATGCCTCTCAATCAGTAGAAGAGCCATGTTGTTTCTGCAAGCTTCCAACCCCCCTCAAGCAGTGCAAAAATGGGAGCAACAAAGGTAGATACTTCTGGGGATGTGCAAAGTTCCCAAATAGGCAATGCAAGTTTTTTGCTTGGGCTGACAATGTCAATGCAATGAAGGAGAACGTGGCTGTTCACCAAGAAGCACCCGCTGAAGATGAGATAGCAGCCAAGCTAAAATATTTGAAGAAAGCATTGAAGCAGTCTAAGCGTGAAGTTGAAAAATGGAAAACCTGTTCGTGCTTTCTATGTTGTTTTTGTGTTGTTCTAATTTGCTTAAACATTGTGAAATGCAAGCTGAAAATGAACTGATATATGTGCAGTTCATAGCAGAACACTGCATCGTCTAAAAATCGCTCTTCGTTTAATTAGTTTATTGGCTATCGATTTGTAAAATTTTCCCTGAATTGGTTAGCTTTCAGAGCTGTTTGATCTAATCCAAAGTGGGTAGCTGAGCGGTTGACATGTTAAATTTTGCACAATTTGGTTTAGAGCGACAGGTTTAACTTTCAGTGTAACTGGTTAACTATTTCTGGCGCTGGTTAACTTCCAGCGAAGCTGGTTAACGTTTACTGAATCTGGTTAACTTTTTCTGAAATTGGTTAACTTTCGCCTACACTGGTTAACTTTTGTTGTAACTGGTTAACTTTTACTGAAAGTGGTTAACTTTTATCCAATCTAGTTAACCTCCTCCATAAACTGACTAGCTTACAACAAAATTAAAGAGTGCATGTCAAGCAGGTAGTATCAGACATATCCATAACAATCTGTTTCAATTACATCATAATGTTAGAATCGTCTTTCACCCACTATGTGCTTCAATCTCCGCTTGATGTCTCTGTTCCCATCCTTCCTCAAGAAGTTTGGCTGCAAGCCTGGCACGCAAGACGGCCGAATCGTCTCCGGGATTACTTACCTGAATCGCATCAATCCCATTGATTATAGCCTTCATGTATAAGGGAATGAAAAGCCCACAATCAAAACTGCAACGCGGAGATGCAATAACAGTTCTGTTAGATATGTGTTGTGGGATGTAATAGAATTAAATTTAAGTTTGTAAATTACTAACATTTCAGATTGTTGCTCGCAAGGGACGCCCTCATATCTAAACTTCCTCCAAACATTGTCTGGATCAAAACCAGCCTTCATATGGTCCATGAAGCCAATTACTTTATTCACCGGTTCAATATATGCATCGTGGGTAGCTAAGTTGTAATGCTTGACAATGTCCTCATCCAACCTGACTTCAGCAAGATGCCAATGGTCCTGACGCACAAGCGGGATAAGGAGTACACTCTTCCTCGCAGCAATATGCTTTTGTATAAATGAAGTATATATGTGTGGGAAATCAGGAGTGTTTGCATAAAGGTTGTGCTGTATAATCCAAGTATAATGGAATGTTATGAGGGGAGTAAACACGTGTTAAAGAATCATAGTATCGTAAAGTAGATAGCTTACGCAGAAGAAGACCGATACAATCCCATACTTATGGCTCATGGGAACCATTTCTGGCCTATCCAGCCATGAGCTTATTCTATCGATCA
>BQKN01054667.1:2986-25457 GCA_022839385.1 Asparagus kiusianus | reverse complement strand
CAACTTGCACTTATGTAATCTCAAACATGATTTACACGATTTGCCTATATTGAACAGAGATTATCTTGATCATATGTAAGACCCCGTTGATTTTGACAACTTATAAGTGTGAATATGAGTGAATAAAGATATTTAATATATATTATAAATATCTTTGTTGCATGGTCATGCATGGAAAATGATATTTGAGCTTATGAGCATGTGTATATGCCTCAGGTATGAGGATGAGTTGCAAGTTTGCAAATCGTGTGTAAAAGAAATCGAAGTATGCAGATTTTTGTTCATGAGTCGACTCATAACATGTCATGAGTCGACTGATCAGGTTGAGTCGACTTATGCCTGTCATAAGTCGACTCATGATATCGAGTCCTGTTCCCATTTTCTTTCTGCTGAGTCGACTCATAATTTATGAGTCGACCCATGAGTCATGAGTCGACTCATGACATATCATGAGTCGACTCATCGACGATTTTCTGGGTGTTTTCGGGTCGGGTTTGCTGGGTTTCGGGTCGGGTTTTCATTGACTCATATATACTTCCCTCACCCGAAAACTCTCATTTCTCATCTGAACTCCCAAGAAACCCTAGCCCCTCTTCCTCTCTCTCAAACCCTAGGTATTCTTGGTGATCTTGGGGGCGTTTCAAGGGAGATTTCAGCATTTCTTTTGGATTTCGGCAAAGAGGATAGTCTTCCACCACATCTAAGGCGAATGACATCTCGCCAAACTCCTCTCCCTTGTTTTTATGTTTTCATAAATGTTTTTCACGAATTTTGTTGAGCCTAAGATGTATTTTCAAATATAAAATGATGTTCTTACTAGTGAAAGTTCAAGATCACGTGTTTCAGATTTTTAAAACTTCCACCAACAAGTTTTGATGAAAACCCAGATCTGGAATTTTGTTTAAAGAATAAAAACATGAGTTTTTATATTAATTTGGTGTTGTCCTTCATGTTTAGGGATTTAAATGTTAGTGTTAACATGCAAGTATTTGTTTCATGTGCAATATATGTTTTCTCACTGTGTAATAGTCTAAAAATGAAGGCTAGATGTATGTATACTTGAAAAGAATGAAATGTGGGACGAGTAGAACAAGTTCAGTTCATAAAAAATACAGATTTCAGCTCGTGAGTCGACTCACGACTCATCATGAGTCGACTCATCATGTCGAGTCGACTCATGACTAATCATGAGTCGACTCACAAAGTCGTTTCCTGTTGTCTTTTATCTTCTGCTGAGTCGACTCGTCAGTATACGAGTCGACCCATGAGGCATGAGTCGACTCATCCGAGATTTTCCTGTTTTCTTTGTGTTTCTGTTTAATCACATGCTGTGTACACACATATAGATTGAACTCATATGTTATACATGTAAGATGACTTTTCCTGATACAAAGTTTAGAATTATATAGCAAGGCGTATAAGAGTTGAATGGGCACTCTATTATTAGTGGTAACTTCATAGTTCACATTAAGTCCTCGTGTTGGACTATAAGCGACTAAAGTCCTCGTGATGGACTATAAGCGATTAAAGTCCTCGTGTTGGACTATAAGCGACAAAAGTCCTCGTGTTGGACTATAAGCGACTAAAGACCCTGTGTTGGGCAATTTTTGCTAAACCTTGAGCATAATATACATTTGGGTATTTGAGTATGACATTTTTATGTAGTTGGACATGATAGTGGCATGAGCTGTGCATAACACTTATTTCGACTACGAGATTTTGACATAGATGTGTTTATTATAAGAATGGGATTGTTATCTTTTCTTTATTGTTCATGTATTAGACTCCGGGCTTGGTGTTTAGGGATCTACAATTTGAGATACAAGGTATATACATGAGGGTTTCCTTATTTGGATTATTTCGCTCGACGTACCTATGCTCGTGTTGTATTTCCCTAAGTACTAAGACCCATATCTGTTTGTATAATGATTTAATGCTATTATACATTATGGTATTTTCATATACAACGAGCCCTATCCCTTGGGGTTGGTTGTGATGTTGCTCGCTAGCGCTTTGACGCTCGTTGTCCCTCCCCCTTTCAGGTCACGAGCCAGGAGCACGGAGAGTCGCAGGTGGTTAGCGGACTACTTTAGTGTCCAGCTTCTTTTTTTTATATTATCTATGTATTATTTTCTTCGAGCTCCACTGTAGTGTTGTCAGACATTTGAGAGTTTATTATAGAAGTTGTAAAGGCTGTGTCGTCTTATTTCCTTTACTCAGACTTACTGTATTTGAGAATTGTAAGAACTCCATTTTATTTCATTTCAGGCCTTGACTATGTTCTTCAGTTTATTCCGTTGATGAGATGTATTATGTTCTATCATTTCATCCAGTATTGTTGATTCACTTTTTACTTGCTTTGTACTTACACCTGTTGTTGACTCCACTAGAGAGATAGTGATTGTGATGGTGAAACGTGTTACTGCACGGTGTGGTGCATAGCAGGTTTGACATCCATGGTTTCACCTCGGACTGCAGCCGTGTGTGAACCCAGGGGCGTCACATCATAAACATATAATTATCTTGGTTCAATTAAAGTTAACACCTTTATTAATAAATCTCTTCAATTAATTACATATAGGCAACATGATTATGAAAACATGATGAAAACTACACATGGCAGAGTTATATTTCGTTTTAAATCTGATTACAAAGCCTAGATATCACAACCCTAGGTTTTAGCATGATAATATACAAGGAAACTCAATTAATTATCAAATTAGAGTTTTGCACATAAGTTAAACTTAATTAACAGGTTAAAAACAAAAATAAAATTTAAATCTAATGATCATGATCATATTTCTAATGTTAACAACAAGAAAAACATCAGATCTAACATAGGATACAGATCTATTACCAAAAACCTATCTTTTATCATATCAAAATGAGAATTAAGCATATAAACTTGGATTTAACACTTTAAATCATGAAATTATTAAGGGTGCAGGAGTGGATGAAGATGATCTTGCCTTAGGGGGCTGCTGGACTCCTCAACCACGTGTATACAAGATCCCCCTTCAACCACGATCTTAAACTCCGCCTTCCTCTCGACAAATGCCTCAAAACTCTCCCCAAAACTCACAATTAGGGTTAGGGTTTAAGGAGGAAGGTGGTTGGTGTTAAACTCACGTGAAAGAGGGTAAAAAGAGCTTTAAAACGAGTATATATGCGTATATATACAACTGGGTTCGAAACAAAATGGATCCAACCCGAAACCAATAAGAAATCTGGAAACAACCAGAATAGTCGACTAATACCATCATTTGTCGACTAATGGCCATATTAGTCAACTACTAATCTTAGTAGTCGACTACTAAGACTCAAATCAGTCTGTTTGGAAAAATAAGTCTTCAGTATTTTGGTAACTTTCATGTTCGACCTCGGAATGAGATGATTTAAAATGAGTTACAAATTTGTTGAAGATACCTATAAATTTTATCTTTTGAATTTTTCTAGATTCAGTCTGTATCTATGTGTAAAACATAAATACTCTTAACTGGTTGATTTTTTCAGATTCAGGCTCGTGCATGTCGTGCATGATTTCACTCATATATTTATATATATACATTAGATTGATCTCAAATCAATCGCTAGCATACTTAAATATCAATATTTGTTATTTATCACCATATAACATATTTATTATTATTTATCATAAGATATCCAAATTTACAGGGTTTTATAGCATCCGCGTGCGTGTTCCTGGAACGGAGCACTTGCTCAATGCGGAAACTTTCGAATGATTCGGCTAGTTTGATAGCCGCTTTATGACATAAGATTAAGTCATTATTTTTGACTTCATATTCCCTGTCATCTATCTGACGATAAGCTGAGAGTCACCATAATCCTCGAGATGATTCTCACCCAACTCCTTGGCGAAGTTAAGTTCGATGAGGAGCGCATTGTACTTAGTCACGTTATTGGTACATGACTCACTTAGAGAGGAAGCTCAGGGTAATACGTGGTTTTGTAGAGAAACTAAGACCACCCCCACCCTTGCGATGATAGTCCCGCTTGTGCCTATGCTAGAAGCTCCATCAAAGTACAATCACCAAACTTCTTCCTACGAGGTTGCATTAACCTCATGGGTTTCATCTGGCATATCATCGAATAGATCAGTCTTCGACTCAGGTGGATGACTGGCCATGAGATCGCAGGTTGTTTGTCCTTTGACAGACTTTTGCGATATGAAGTGTATGTCATATTGAGATAGTAGGAGTGTCCATCTTGCCAGATGCTAATTTAAGGACCCGGGCTACGTCATTAAGACTCAGATGGGATTCATCCGGGAGATGATGTGTATGGTTTAACTAACCAAGTAGTGTCGCATCTTTTGAATTGCAAACACCAAGGCCAAACACTTCTTTTCGACCATGGGGTATCGTCATTCGGTTCCTTGCAAAGTCCTACTCATGTAATAGATACCTTGCTCATGGCCGACATCATTATTTTGTGCTAAGAGGGCACCAAGAGAATGCTCCATTGCCCGCACATAAATCAAGAAGGGTTTTCTAGAGACCAAGGACGCCAAGACAGGTGGATTCGAGAGATAAGTCTTGATCTCAACGAACGCTTATTGGTAAGGCTTATCCCATACGAAGGAAACATGTTTCTTCATCAGCTTGGAGAAGGATTGTCACTTACCCAAAAGATTTGAAATGAATCTTCGGATATAAGCCAGACGTCCTTACAGTCCTCTCAATTTCTTGAGATTCCTGGGTGGTTGAAGCTCTTGAATAGCTTGCACCTTCTTGGGGTCTATGTGAATTCCCTTCGTCGTGATGACGAATCCAAGGAATTTGCCACTCGACATCCCCAAAAATGACTTAGTAGGGTTCATCTTGAGTTGACAGGATCACATCAGCTCGAACATCATTCTCAAGTCTTAAAGATGATCGTCTTTGCTACAACTCTTCACAACCAAATCATCTACGTAGCATTCGACTGTCTTTCGTAGATGATCCTGGAGAATTATGCTCATTGCGCACTGATAGGTTGTGCCGGTGTTCTTAAGTCCGAAGAGCATAACTGTGTAATAATATACCCCTATCGGAGTTCTAAAAAAAGTGTGCTTCTAGTCTTTAGGGTGCACCTTGATTTGGTTGTACCTTGAAAATACATCCATGACGGACATCTTTTCGAACCCACAAGCATTGTCGATGATAATGTCTGTGATGGGTAAAGGGAATTAGTCCTTTGAACATACAATATTGAGGTCTCTAAAGTCAATGCAGATACAAAACTTTCTATTCTTCTTCAGACTGGAACAATGTTAGCCACCCAATCGGGGTGTTGTTCCTCTCTGATGAAGCCTGACTCGATCAGCTTCTTCACTTCATCTTTGATCTCCTCTATGATTTATGGACGAAACCGTCTTTGCTATTGTTTGACAGGTTGGCGTCCGGGTTGATGTTAAGGTGATGCATGGTGATCTGGGATCAAGGCTAGGCATGTCCTCGTAATTCCAGGCGAAGACATCAATATATTCCCGGATGAGGGATATAAGGTCTTCTTTCTCCTAGGGAGGTAAGATGTCACTGATAAATATGGGCTTAGGATTAGCCTCGTCTCCTATATTTATTTGGAGTATCTTGTCCTCCGTGGGTGGTTGATGTTGTTCAAACTGACCACTCCATTGGGTGCTGATGTGGTAGTCCCATGCTTCATCATAAAGCGGGATCTAGTCATACTCTTTTCATTTTGTAGGATTGACCGTAGCCATATTGACTGTGAGGTTCTTGAATAGATCTCCCACACTAATATCCAAATCCTAAATCAAGGATGTTGATGATGATTCTATGGAAGGACTGTTTTTGGAATCTTCACCAAAATTACAACATAACTCTGATGAAGAGGAGGTGTAACCCAGTCCTCTTCGAGTTTTGCCAAAGTAAGTGTCGGGCTTTCCTTTAGGAACATAAGCAGGATGGACGAGTGTCTTTCACCCTTTGTCGTAATTCAAGCTTTCCTTGTGGGTGAAGTCATAACCTACGCTCTCCATCATACGCTTCATGATCTGACTGCAGTGCGAGAATTGAGGAGCGTGCTCATCATCACCTGACTCATCCCACATTGTGTGCATAGGCCAGTCTATCCTTCCAAGGATAATATCCTTCTGATAATTACCTTGGGTGCGTATGACAAAGATGGCCCGTGAGGACTCGATCGTTTGTTTGTCTGTAACGAACGACGAGTACACGAGCAAGTGCAAAGAAGAGTTGTTATATAACTCTGCAACCAAATTGCTAAACTCGTCATCACTAGATTTTGAACTTGATGGCAAGTAAGTAAAGTCAGGATCTTCATTCAGGATAAACCCATCCTCTTGGTCAGTGTTGGTTACAATAAGGCATCCAAAGCCAATTACAATGGGTTCAATGAAAGGCATCCTTAGCCAATTACAATGGGTTCAATGACATTCAAGACAAGGCCTTCGTTGTAGTCAGACTCTCTATCGACCTTATTGCCACTGTCAGGTTCCTTAACCGGTGGTTCATTGCCCGGTATAGAGTCCTGGTAGAGAAAAGCATCGGTGAAGTAGTTTCCAATCCCGTGAAGGGTTACTTATCAGCAATCACCATCTTTACATGATCACGGTCATCCACATGCTACAAACACTGATGCAATATGGATGGGACTATCCGGTTTCTATGGACCCATGGCCGACTCAATAGCATGTTGTAGGAAGGCTCCACATCGATGACGTAGCAGGTCACTTCCATCTTCATGTCTCCCAGCCGGCACTTGAGTTAGATTTTCCCTAACGGCCAAGTTCTGGTGGTGTTGAAGCCGAAGATGGTGGTAGTCGTTGTAGACAACCACTTTTGAGGCACTCCTAAGTGTTTATTGAGCTTCAAGGAGATAATGCTCAGTGCAGAACCTAGGTCTACTTGGATCATGTCCACCTGAGAGTAGCCAACGTATCCCGTGAAGTACAGGGGTCAGTCATGAGATGTACTCTTGATGAGCATATCTTCAAGAGTGAAGGTAATGTAGGGAATCTGCTATCTGGATATCTGGTAGTATTGTGGACACCCTTTCTTCGCATCTTCTTCCAAAGTAGGCAAGAAATGCATGGAAAAAGTCTCTGAGTCGGCTAGTGCCTCCCGTAGAGCTTCCCGGGTAGACTTGGATAGTCGCAGGAGCTCATACAAGGTAATCCTAGCTGGGATATTCTTCAGCTATCAGAGTAGGTCAAACTAAAAGGGTTGACCGCTTGAACTCGGCTTGTCAGGATTCAGTTGGGCTATTGGTAATGGTCCCACCGATGGTCTTGTTAGACTTCCTGCCATCGGAGGGTAGTTCTTAGCAAATTCCTTCCCTGCTCGGGTAATCTACCTCACTGTCAGAATCAGTAAGGGTAGCTATCTCTACTTTTTCATCCTCTAGAACCACCGAAACGATGTTGCAAATCTTAAGTTCACCTTTAGACTTGTTGGAAGTCCACTGCTCATCGTCGAGGAGATCAGGATGAACCCACATTACCTGTCCTGATGGTAAGGTCTGTGGCACCAAACCTTTCTCTCGTTGATTGTGAGGATCAGCATTGACAATCTTCAGCTCTGCCTTAGGGATGGGTTCAACCCCTACTGGTGTATAGACTTAAGGAATATTTGTCCCGAATTTCAAAGTGATCATGTTTGTAGTCACCTTCTTCTGCATCTTTTCCTTCTTTAGGACTCCCGTGTCGTAAAGAGCTTACAGCTTATCCTTAAGGATATAACACTTGGAGGTATAATGACCAAAAATTAGTGGTACATACAGTAGTTCGGATCATCTATTTTGTTTATGTCTTCAGGCTTCATGACCAATGGAAGCTTGATCTTGTTGCTCTTGAGGAGAGTATCGAAGGTAGCCACAACTTGATCTTTTTTAAAGTCATATTGCCTCGGAGGGCGCTGCTCGAAAGACTTGTGCTTCTGTCTCTGAGCTGACTTGGGGGCTGAAGTAGAATCGACAACCATGATCTCCTTCTCCCTCGACCGAGAAGAGTTCCTGGGGGCACTTAGTTCCAAAGCTCCTCTTTTAGATCAAGGCTCTTCGGCTTCCAGACTTTTGATCATGTTTTCCACCTGCTCACATTGGCAAATAAGTTCCTTCTAGGTTCGGGTTTTCATCATGCTAAGCTTGGATAAAATATCGATTGAGAGATTATTGTGACACATCTCGATCAAAGTGCTTTCATAGACCTGGTTCTGATAATGAAGCGACCGATTCCTGAATCTCTTCATGAAGTCATTGACTGACTCCATTTTCTTCTGCTTCTCAGCGAGTATAGTGGCCATCATAACTTTCGTGCCATCGTCGAAGAAATAGGCCAATAAAAGCTTTTCCATATCAGCCTATGTTTTGATAGAGTCTGGTTCTAGCTTGCGGAACTATTCAAAGACTACCCCCATCAGGGTGCTGATGAATAGTCGAGTGAGGGTAGGATCATTCCCCATGAGAAATCCTATTTGAGACAGGAAGTAGTAGATATGTTGTGAGGGAGACCCCTTTCTATCAAACTAGACTAAGCTCATTGATTTGAACTTCGTCGGGTATGGGACTGTATCCTATTTGATTAGATACAGTCTGACCACCCCAGCTCATTCATTCTCTTCTGAAGCTACAGGGCATTGAGTTGACTTTGGAACTCATTGAGCCTCTTGTCTTAGGGAGTGCTGCCAGCATGTGACGCTCTTCCTGAAGACTTGGATGAATAATCCGAATGCGATCAGCGATTATCTTTCTCCTCAATTGTGTTAGGAGGAGCAGGCTCCTGCTCTGAGTTCCTTGAGGATCTTCACTGGTCCGTAAATTCCTCTTCTTCTTCTTGTTCAAAAGTTGTTCCATCATTTCCTTCAAGGAGTTGATGGTTGCTTGCTGCTCCTTGACTCTTCTGACAACGTCATCAGAGTCGTCCGCCATGTGCACCTTTGCGTGTTTGCCATAAGCTGAACTTGAGGCCTGAGATGTTGTCATCGCTGACCACGCCTCATCCACATTATTGTAGATAGGCGACAAGCGGGTATAATCAAATGGGATGGCTGCCCCTGTTTGAGTACGGGTGTGTAGGTAGACACATTCACTTTCAATAGGGAGGTATTTGAATCCCGGGGAAAATTTCGGATCTAACGAATCCGAATACTTGGTTTTCCTTTCCCCTCCATGTTAATTATGGTAGCCGAGAGTTCCAAATTATCAATAGCATATCTCCTCTGATGATTACATCTCCGGCGATGAAGTATTGACTCTAGAGGCTACTGAGAAAGCCTTTCGAACACCGGTGGTTTTGATGCCTCGGTACACTAACAATCAGCAAGCACTGCTTTGATGAGCCTCACGCAATGGTACTAAGGATTTGTCTCATGAATAGTGTGCTTGTGAGTTAGATGTTCTCTAAGATCCCTTGTAGGTTGATGGTGACAACCCCCAATGTCAGAAGAACCAAACACGCAGTCATGCGAAGAAGGTTCAGAAGAAGTCTTGTAGGAACACTTGGAAAATTCTCTAAGTGTTGAGTTTAGGCGAGCCTGCCTTGACAGGCGAGGTCTCATATTTTGGCGAGCTTCAACCTTCTAGCGAGCTCTAGCTGCTTGTTCATTTTGGCAAAGTCCACCTGTTTGACTGGTCTTTGCTTTGCCTTTTTAGCCAAGGCATGCTTGTGGGTGAGGCTTGGGTGTCAGGTGGGCCTGATGGGGCTCGCCTGTTTTCTTCAGCTTGCCTAATCTGGTGAAGTCGCCTAAATTAGGGATATAGCCTGAAAAGTGAAGCCCGCTTGATTTTGGGGTTCACCTGAGTTGCTAAGTTCGCCCGAATGGGGAACTTTGCTCATGAAGAGAGGCTCGCCTGAAATGCTAAGTTTGCTAGTTTTAGAAAATTTACTGACAGAGCGAAGCCCGCCTGAGTAGGTTGGCTTGCCTGATAAGCTTGGTTCGTCAGAACTAAGAACGTTACGTTCTCGCTTGGCTCTTCTCAGGCCTGAATAGTAATTCAGGCCATCATAGGAGATGAGGGCTTGTGCTTCTTGCCGGGCGAGAGCCTGTCGTTGCCACCGTTGGGCTCTCTTGGAGAGAGGAGCGTTCATGTTAACGACAAAAGCATAGTCCGCACTGACACGAACAGTTGTGTCCTCTTGCGTAAGGGGCCGCGTGGATTGCTTAGCAACCAAACGAGTAGTCCCTTGGCTGGTATTCTTGACCTTTTGCTGGCCTTCACCTGATCGAACACACTACTAAAGTTTCTGCAGGATATGTACATCTGTACATACTCCAAAGGAATCAAGGGTTGAATGCGTGTTGCCACAAACAGAGCCCTCACGGGCGGGCGAGATAACATATCTGCTAACTTGTTCATCATCCCCTTCTTGTACCTAATGATGATGTTGAACACCATCAAATATAACATCCACTTCATGTGTCGTTCCTGCTTCAACTTCATCTGGGCAAGTAAAAATTCTAATGGTTTGTGATCTGAGTGCACAACCACCTCCTTTCCTAACAAATACACCCTCGCCAATGCTTAATTACCTAATAAAGTGCATAAAACTCCTTGTCGAAGGTAGGGTAGTTCTGAATAACACCCGTGAACATCTCTGAATGGTACTCCACCGACTTCCCATCCTGCATCAACACTATGACGCCCCTGGGTTCACACAAGGCTGCAGTCCGAGGTGAAACCAGGAATGTCAAACCTGCAATGCACCACACCATGCAATAACATGTTTCACCATCATAATTACTATCCCTCTAGTGGAATCAACAACAGGTGTAGGTACAAAGCAAGTAAATGATTCTACAATAAATACATGATGAAATGATAGAACTCAAATTAATACATCTCATCAACCAAATAAGCTGGAATACATAGTCGATGTCTAAAATGACAAATAACAATCTAGAGATCTCAACATGTCTCAAAGTACATAACATCTGATACATGAAATAAGGCACACATCCTTTACAACTCTAGAATATAAATCTCTCAAGTCTAAAAATATCTCAAGTGGAGCACAAAATGAAATACATCTAATAAGAGGATAAACGGGCGCTAATAAGGATCGCCCTCGACCTGCGACTCTCCGGGCTCCTGGCTCATTACCTGAAATGGGAGGGACAACGAGCGTCAAAGCGCTAGTGAGCAACATCACAACCAACCCCAAGGGATAGGGCTCGTTGTATATGAAAATACAATTAATACATAATAATATAAGATCATATATCCTATCAATAATGGGTTTCGGTACTTAGGAAATTACAACACGAGCGTAGGTATGTCGAGCGAAATAATCCAAACAAAGAAACCCTCATCTATATACCTTGTATCTCAAATTGTAAATCCCTAAATACCAAACCCAAAGTCTAATACAGGAAAACAAATAAAGAAAAGAAAACAAACACATCTCTACCAATAAATGTAAACATGTCAAAGTTACAATAAGAGACATATCCAACCTGGGTAGCTATCGTGTCCTAGCCTCATATAATACGTCGTGTACCAACCTTAGTTAAGTATCATGCTCAAGGTTTAGCAATAGTCTAAAACATGACTGTAATGGATTATAGTCCAACACGAGGACCATAATGGATCATAGTCCAACACGAGGACGTAAATGGATTATAGTCCAACACAAGGACTTTAATGGATTATAGTCTAACACGAGGACTGTGTGTATGAACCATGGAATACAAACGATAAAGGTATACATATCCTATTCTTGTACATGCCCTGCTGTACAGATCTAAGCTTGTGTCAGGAACGTCATCTTACGTGTGTAGATAAAATCATAACCACTGAAATTTAATACCCGATAAACGAGGCGACTTCTCATATTCAAAAAAAATGGTAAACAGTATCCTCGAATATATATGAACACTGTATGAATGTATAAGCACAGTAGGTGATCAAGCAGAAACACAAACGAGACAGGAAAAACTTCGATGAGTCGACTCATGATCAGCTATGAGTCGACGCATGACTCATGGGTCGACTCATAAGCTGACGAGTCGACTCAGCAGACACTTTTGACAACAGGAATTGACTTCGTGAGTCGACTCATGACAGTCATGGGTCGACTTAACCTGATGAGTCGACTCACGATGAGTCATAAGTCGACTCATGGGCTGAAAACTGGATATTTCACAACTGCAGCTCGTCCGTCTCGATCCATACTTTCCCTATACTGATCTACACCTCCATAACTATCAATTCTAAACTATGAGGCATTGAAAAGTTCATATATAGCATGAGAAACGAACACTAGCATGTTAGACCTAACTTTTAACTCCTAAACATGAGTGAAAGCAATTAATCAAAGTAAAAACTCATATTTGTTATACTTTAAAATAAATTTTCTAGATTTGGGTTTTTATCAAAAACTCGTTGGTGAGGATTTAAAATTTGAAACACATGATTTCTAGCATTCACCCTAATAAGAATATTGATTTATACTTGAAAATAAGTCTTAGACTCAATAAAACTCATGAAAGATGTTTGTAAACTGTTAAAAAAATATGGGAGAAGGATTGGGCGAGATGTTACTCACCTCAGATGTAATGAAGAACGATCCCCTTCGCTGAAATCCAAAAGAAGCAGCTGAAATCCCCCAAAAATCTCCCAAGAATGCCCAAAAATGAACTAGGGTTTAGAGGGGAAGAGGAGGCTAGGGTTTCTCTTGGGATAGCTGATGAAATAAGGTATTTTCGGGTGGAGGAGAATATATATGGATAGTTAAAACCCGACCCGCAACCCAAACAGACCCAATTCGCAGAAACCAGGAAACCCACGATGAGTCGACTCATAATCAGTCATGAGTCGACTCATGGCTCATGGGTCGACTCATAAGCTGATGAGTCGACTCAGCAGAAACTAATGATAACGGTACTTGAGTTCGTGAGTCGACTCATGATAGTCATGGGTCGACTCAACCTGATGAGTCGACTCATGATGAGTTATGAGTCGACTCATGAGCTGAAAACTGCATAATTCAACTCTGCCTGCACTTGATTTGCAAATACGTCATAAGTGATGCATATATATACATTCACATAAGCTCAAAACGCTAGTTATCATGAACAACCATGTCATAAAGATATTTATCATAAATAATTTTTTCACTAATACTCACATATACAAATTATCAAAATCTACGGGGTCTTACATTCTTCCCTCCTTAAAAGAATTTCGTCCTCGAAATTCAGAAATCATATCTTACGCATAATAACACTAGAATAGCACGTCGAGGTTCTAATCCAGCCCGCACACATACACATCTCGTAATATTAAACTCTAAATAAGCATATAGTGATATTCATACTCAACTATCTAAAATGATGATATTCTTACTCAACCCCTAATCTAACGGAACTAGTACGTCAGGCGAAAAATCCAAACAAGGAACCCCCCATATATATACCATGTGTTCCGAAAGATTAAGAATTAAGTAAAAATACCGTCATTCTAGTGTTAAATATAAATATCAAGGTATATGTATAAAAGCACAAGTAAGAATTCACATCATAAATAGATTTAATTGGTTTACCTGCTCAAACAAGTATGGGTAGTCGCGACGCATGTCCTCCTCACGCTCCCAAGAAACTTCTTCAACTCCACTTCGGTTCCATTGAACTTTCACTAATGGAATCACCTTGTTCATGAGGCTCTTGTACTCTCTAGCAAGTATAGACACTAGGATCTCAATAGTAGTCAAATCATCTTGAAGCTCAATTTTCGGTGCATCCAACACACGCTGATGCTCCTCATCATGCAAGTGCTTCTTGAGCATAGAAATATGGAATACACTGTGTATACTAGACATGAATGCTAGAAGATCTAGTTTGTATGACACAGCTCCAATGCGCTCTAAAATCTGGAAAGGTCTAATATATCTCGGTGCAAGCTTCCCTCGCCTCCCGAATCGCTGCACGCCTTTCATAGGTGATACCTTCAGCATAACCAAATCCCTAATCTGAAACTCTAAGGGTCTTCACCTCTTATCTGCATAGCTCTTCTGCCGACTCTGAGCGGCTAGAATCCGCTCCCTGATCAAAGCTACCTTCGCGGTAGTCTGCCTCACAAGCTCTGGCCCAAGCATTAAGCTATCCTCCGGCTCTGCCCAACATATAGGTGATCTACAAGGTCTCCCGTATAATGCCTCATACGGAGCCATACCGATCGTCGCTTGATAACTGTTGTTATAAGCGAACTCTATCAGTGGAATATGATCCTCCCAGCTGTCTTGGAAGTCAATGACACATGCCCGTAACATGTCTTCTAACACCTGATCACTCTCTCCGTCTGACCATCTGTCTGTGGGTGGAATACACTGCTATAAGATAGCCTGCTGCCAAATGAGTCCTGGAAACTCCTCCAAAAATGCGAAGTGAAAACCGATCCTCGATCCGACACAATTGTATCCGGAACTCCGTGAAGTCGAACTATCTCTCGAATGAAGATCATCGCATACGCCTCGGCTGTATAAGTAGTCCTTACTGAAATAAAATATGCCAACTTCATCAATCGGTCCACTATCACCCAAATAGAATCATTACCCTTCTTCGACTTCGGCAACCCTACAATTAAGTCTATAGAAATATCCGCCCACTTTCACTCTGGAATAGGCAAAGGCTGAAGTGTCCCTGCTGGTCTCTAATGCTCTGCCTTCACTTGCTGACAGGTAAAACACTTAGCCACATACTCCGCAATCTCTCTACGCATACCACTCCACCAGAAATGTCTCTTCAGGTCCTTGTACATCTTGGTAGTCCCTGGATGTACTGTGTACCGAGTACGGTGCGCCTCATCAAATAATTCCCTCTTCAGCTCTGCACTGGCTGGCATTACCAATCTACCCTTCATCCGTAGACCTCCATCTACCCTAATGGTCCAATCTGCCTTAGGCTCTTTAGAAATCTCCTCCTTTCGGATTTGAATCCAAGAGTCTTCCAACTGAGCTCTGACAACTCTGATACTCCAAGATGGCTGCACTGATACAGCTCCCAAAAACGCACTGGTTCCGCCAATCTCGAGTCTGAAATCAAACTGGCTAAGAGTGAGAAGATCTCTATATAATGAACATCTCAAAGCCGCAACCTGATGTCGATGCTTCCTACTCAAAGCATCTGCTACGACATTAGCCTTCCCGGGATGATACTGTATCGCAAACTCATAGTCCTTGATAAACTCAATCCATCTCCTCTGTCTTTGGTTGAGTTCCTTCTGAGAGAAAAGATACTTTAGACTCTGGTGGTCTGTGAACAACTCAAACTGCACTCCATACAAATAGTGCCTCCATGACTTCAGTGCAAATACCACTGCTGCTAATTCCAAGTCATGAGTGGGATTGTTCTGCTCATGCACCCTCAACTATCGTGAGATATATACTACTACCCTCTGAGTCTACATCAAGACGCCTCCTAATCCTGCCAATGATGCATCTGTGTAGATGACGAACGTCCTGTTGCTGCTCGGAATAGTCAAAATTGGTGCTGAAGTCAACTTAGTCTTTAAGATATCAAAGGCCTTCTGGCACTCCACACTCCAAATGAACTGTACACCCTTCTTCGTAAGGCATGTAAGTGGCATCGAAATCTTCGAGAAGTCCTGGATGAACTTCCTGTAATAACCTGCTAATCCCAACAAGCTACGAATCTCTATCACCGTCTTCGGTGGTTCCCAATCAAGCACTGCTAAAACCTTAGCTGGGTCTACTGATATGCCCTCTCTGTTGATGATGTGGCCAAGAAATCTGACCTCTGAAAGCTAAAATTCACACTTGCTGAACTTGGCGTATAACTGATGCTCCTGTAGAGTCCTCAAAGCTAAACGTAAGTGCTCCTCGTGGTCTGCCTCCGATCTCGAATAAATGAGGATGTCATCGATAAAAACAATCACGAACTAATCTAAGAAAGGACGGAAAACCCGGTTCATCAAGTCCATGAATACTGTGGGTGCATTGGTCAGTCCAAATGGCATGACCATAAACTCAAAAGATCCATATCGAGTAAGAAAGGCGGTCTTGGGAACATCTATCTCCCGAACCCATAACTGGTGATAACCAGAACAAAGATCAATCTTCAAGAAGAACTGCGCTCCCTACAGCTGGTCGAACAAGTCATCAATCCTAGGTAATTTGTACCTATTTCAAATAGTGATCTTGTTCAACTCCTTATAATCAATGCACAATCTCATACTACCGTCCTTCTTCTTCACGAAGAGGACCGGTGCGCCCCATGGAGAATGACTCCGACGAATAAAACCCTGAGCTAATAGCTCGTCCAACTGGGTCTGAAGCTCCCTCATCTCAGCTGGTGCCATGCGATAGGGTGCGCGGGATATCGGGGCTGTGCCTGGCTGCAACTCAATACAGAGCTCAACCTCTCTCACAGGAGGTAATCTAGGTATATCCTGAAAGATATCCTGATACTCTGAGACAACTCTAGTCTCTAATAAATCAACACCCTGATCCCGTCGCATCACCTCCTCGATGTACGCTAGAAATGACTCCGCAAAACGGTTGCCCTGAGAGGTGGCCACAATCATCTCGGGACCCATCGGACACCCACAAATTGACTATCTTCGCAAAGCAGTCAATACTAACATGGTAGGAAGACAACCAATCCATACTAAGGATGACATCGAACTCGGATATATGCAACACTATCAAATCAACCATGAACTCCGACTCATCTAGACTGATAGTACACCTCCTATAAACGCTCTCCAGAAGTAATATCTCACCTAAAGGGGTGGAAACTAATAAAGGGGTGTCTAATGGCTGTGCTACGAGCTGGAGTATAGACATAAAATCATGCGAAATGAAGGAATGCGAAGCTCCTGAATCGAAGAGAATACGAGCGGGAAAAGAATTCACAAGAAACGTACCCTCTTCCACTGCTCCGCTAGCTTCATGATCACACGGTACTACCACATACACTCTGCCTGTGGCCGGAGACTGCTCTACTACTAGTGCTGGAGAATGCGGTACTATCTGCCCCTGAGGAACCTCCTGAACTGCCCGAATCTGTCCCTCAGTCCTCTGTGCTGCTGGCGGTGCCTCAAGCCTCGCCTGCTGACCCTGAACTCTGCCCTACTATCGCAGCTGTGGCTAGTTCGGACCCCTGCCCTGCTGGGCTCTTGCTGGTGCACTACAACACTCTGATGCCTTGTGTCCCACCTTGCGACAGTTAAAACACGCTCCTTAGAACATGCGCTGCTGATGCACTCTCTGATCCTGCTGGGGTCCCTTTTTATAAGGGCCCTGATGCTGCTGCTGAGGTCCAGAAAAGGGTTTATTGTTCTTGCCCTTGTCCCCGCTCTGTCCTGTCTTGGCCTTCCCTTCCTTATCCTTATGGAACACGGTAGTCTTAATCTCTTGTGCGGTGGCGGCCTCAGCTACCTCTCTAACTGAATAGAACCTCCTCGAGACGAGGTACCGGTGGAGATTAGGGCGAAGCCCTGCTAAGAACATCTGAGCCTGACCCTCTCTTGTCTGCCACATACCCATGAAATGTAGCAACTCCATGAACTTGTCCTCAAAATCTGCCACCATCATGTCCCCCTGAGTCAACCGGGATAACTCAAGCTCCTTCCCAGTCCGTGCTGCAGAAGAAATGTACTGCTCATCAAAGAAGTATATGAAGTCCTCCCATGTGAGGGTCATCCTCTGCTCTGGAGTAAACTAGATTCGGTACCATCTCCCGGCATCTCCCTTCAGACTGAGGATGTCAACCTCCGCTTCTGCACTGTGTCCACATTGAGTATGTCAAGTATGTTACCCACATCCTCCTTCTACTTATGAGCTGCAAGAGGGTCTGATGACCCCTGGAACTCTGGTGCTCTCATCTTCTGGTACCTCTCTACCAAACGAAGCCAAGTCTCCTGCTCCGTGGCTCTGTCTGGTACCGCTGGAGGAATAGCTGCAGGTACTACCTTTGGATCTCTCTCTGATTAGGACGGCTGGTATCCCCTGTGGTGGAACTACTGGTGGTGGTGGTATCCGTGGCGCTATATTACTCGTCACTAACTCCTCAGTGGTTGTCATCCTGGCAATGAGAGGAGCCATGATATCCACTAAATATTGAGGAGCCTGCTGCGGCTCGGGTGGTGCCTGCCCTTGCTCAGGTGGAGCATGCTGGGTCTCTGCCTGAGCGGCTCTTCGAGTGCGGGGTCTACCACATCCTACCATCTCTCTAATGATAAGAAAATAGAAGTTTCGTGAGCCAAAGTAGACATATATACATACATAATATATCACAATACAATTTTCACAACATATAGTATTCACACATATACTTTAAACAAAAAAATAGTCGTCATAAAAAAATTTTCTCAAAATTTGAGATATACGCATATACCGTCCTCACTCTTACTAGGAAACCCTTAGCGGACTCTATACATGAATTCTAAGAAATTCTATCCTAGCTCCACGACTCGACACAGGATGATCCTAAGGATACTGGAACTAGAGCTCTGATACCAACTGTGACGCCCTTGGATTCACACAGGGCTGTAGTCCGAGGTAAAACCAGGAATGTCAAACCTGCCATGCACCACACCGTGCAATAACATGTTTCACCATCACAATTACTATCCCTCTAGGGGAATCAACAATAGGTGTAGGTACAAAGCAAGTAAAAGATTCTATAATAAATACATGATGAAATGATAGAACTCGAATTAATACATCTCATCAACCAAATAAGCTGGAATACATAGTCGATGTTTGAAATGAATAATAACAGTCTGGAGATCTCAACATGTCTCAAAGTACATAACATCTGATACATGAAATAAGGCACACATCCTTTACAACTCTAGAATATAAATCTCTCAAGTCTAAAAATATCTCAAGTGGAGCACAAAATGAAATACATCTAATAAGAGGAAAAACGGGCGCTAATAAGGATCGCCCTCAACCTGCGAAAGAGACCATAAGGGTTCCTCGTCTCGGCTAAGAGTTACACCAATAGGTAGTTGTACCCAGCCTTACAAGCTATCGCCACTTTAGTTTTCTCGGTTAAACTCTAATGATACTTGTCGATGACCTCCTGATGGTAAGCTTTAGACTTTAGATTGGTGACTTCCCCTTGAAGCTTGGTGAGCTCTGTCTGCTTCTTGGTCAATTGATGTTACGCATGCATCACCACCAACTTCTCTGCTTTGACCTGCGCCCTAGCGTGGTCCCTCTCCCGAAGAGCCTCGTCTAGTTCCTCAGCCTTCCTTCAGCTCTCCCCTAGCTCCTACCTGAGTTTCTCGACCTCGGGGACTTCTGGAGCATGCACCTCAGTAGCCCACCTCGAGTCGAGCCCTCTGCTAGCCCTCAGGAATCAACCTCCCCTAAGAGCTTGAGATAGGCAATCCAGATGTGCTCTATCTGACCAAATATCTCCAACCCCATCAGAGCACCTCGCACCAGATAGCTCCGAAGGCTCAAATAGAGAGCGGTATTGGGTACCCCCCTCAAGTACTCATCATCCCGAGGAAGATAGAATTGCTCAACGGCCTTTGACTGAGCTACGCGAAAGTCAAGAACTATCCCCATGACATCTAGATGGTGAGTGGCCTCAAAGTGGTGCTCGAGGTTAGGTTCCTACACATATCGTCGACCTCCCCCAGATGTCCCAATGAGGTACTCGCATGTATTCTACCACTCCTCATTGCTGAGCTCATCAACGTAATGGAGGAAAGGATACTTTAGCCATGAGGAAGGCTCAGGTTCCTCCTCTGCAGGCTCTTTTTTGTGGCGGGATGACTTGCCATGACCTTCGGATGGCCCTGCTTTGCTATCACGAGTTATGGCTTCAGCTTCTCCTCCTTGAGGAGCCTCAGCAGACCCACCAGGAGAAGACTCATCTAGACGGATGACCTCCGTCTCCATCATCTTGGCTACCGCCTATGCCTCCTGTTCCTCATCTTTGCCTCTCGGCCACCTCCTCCATCTACGAATGAGGGAGGGAGTAGGCTCCTCCTCCTCGGCCACCTAAGCCTCCATGGGAGGAATGTCCTGACAAAGACATTTCGCAGGCCTGGCAGACGACTCCCCCTCGGGAGAAGCTAAAGGAATAGTAGGCGTCGGCACCTTTTTAAGGGTTGAAGCCCTCTCTATATCTTAGGGGGTAGCAGACTCGACCAACATGCCGACAACTCGCAAAACTAACTTGTCTAGCAGATGGTCCCATCGACGAGAACCAGCGTACGACTTGATCAAGCCGACAGCTCACCTCCCATGAGCGCCTCCCTCATTATTTCAGGCCAGTCGGAGCAGCCCAATTCCAGGTTATACCCCACGACCTAGATGAACTTTTCCTTCCAATCCTTGCGCGAGTAAGGAAGGCTGGTGAGGAGCCTAAACTTACCCACCATTTGGAAGTGGAAGTGTGGCTCATTTTGGTTTACCTTCACCACCACTAACCGGCCTAAGACCTACAGGGAAGGCCTTATCCCTAGCCAAGTAGCAGATTATGACGAATGCTACCAAGATGGCAATGGCATTCGGCTTCATCTGTGTCAGTGATACCATAAGCACCATGAACACCTGCTTGAGGAAAGGATGCAGAGGCAACCACAAGCCAAACTCCAGATGCCTCACGTAGAGCAGACCTCATTTCGGCCCATGATCGAATATGTCCTCCGACCTCATCGGAACCAACAAATCATACACTTCCGGGATATCAAACCTCTGGTACATCATCTTTTTCTGTGACAAAGTCACCTTAGAGTGAATATCTGCCAATAGAGGTCGACAATCCACAAGTTCGAAAGCCATTGGAGATTGAAGAGTTGATCGCTGAAAGAAATGGATGGAGAAGATCAACATTCCTCTAAAGGGAATTTTAAAGGATAGCAACCGCCACTCTTATAGTCCTGTTACTATATATAGGCAACTGACTTTTTCAACTACCGCAATCTGAACCGTATGATCCAAATTTGTCCAACAGCTAGGATTGATTCTTGAAACTCGAAGCACCCTCTCTGAGATCAAAGTGTAACCCACTCACCTCGAACAACTTGTAATCTGCTAAGAAAGCAAAGTTGCAGTAGTAAAGCGGACGTGTAGTTATGTCAGCCATGTCGCTTCTGAAATGAATTTTCAGTTCTTATTCAAAGAACCTACATCTGTCCAAAACAATTTTTTATTGTATTTCACTCAGACCTAACCATAGCCGACTCCAAGTGAAAGGGGCTAACTGTTATGGTGTTCTCATTTTTGCCAAATTTCAAGCTCATTGCCAAGCAGTGGACAAGTGTACTCCTACATGCTATGCCCCAATCAACTTGGCGGCCAGAGACCAGTGGGGACGACCATTCTGCCAACTTGATGACTCGACTTTCCTTCATGTCGACTCGAAAGGCGGAACTTGTCACCTTCCTTTTGTCAAAGATGACTCAACACGAGTCCACTCGGCCACTTGCCAAACGCCTTGCAAAGTCGACTCGAAAGGTGTTACTTCTCGACAAAGCTAAATGACTATTTTCATCTCAAGCCTTTCCCTCTATGACAATTTGTCAACATCGTATTTAATGTTTGGTAGGTGTCGTCATGACTCTAGCCTAGATAGACTTCACGACTCATCGGACCACGTGGGCCCTACCATGCTGTTAGTCTCTTCCCATTTAATACCGAAGTGACATTCCCTCTACTCACTAGTCGACACTTGTAAAGCAAGTGTCGACGTGGCCGCCAACCCATACTTCACCACCGCCTCTCTCCTCTCAGCCAAAGTGACCAATTTACCCTTACCACCTTAGTATAAATACATGTACTATTTCATCTTGGGCAAGAACCGAATGCTGGGATCTTGATTTTCAAATTTAATCCTTAAGTAATCATACCGCACACAAGAACTCTCAGTTCTTATTCACCCTACTCAAGTTCATCAGCTAACTTGATTGTCGGAGGTACAACGGGGGAACCAAATCTCACCCTCTTTCGAATTTTTACTTGTGCAAATTTTTTAAATACCCCAATTCAAGAACTAGAAAAAAAGTCAGGGAAGAAAGTGGCGCATTCATCAATCCTCAACAAATTCATCCAAACATGAATATAACTGATTGTGTGATCACTAGTACATCAACAAGATCCAAAAATACCAAACTAGCATTTACTCTTCTTCATATTGGCTTGAGGAATTCGTAATTTGAATTATAGGTAGTGGTGAAAACAACTAAATATTAACAAATAGTTCATTATTACTCGATTAACTATTCGGTTATTCTTGACTCGGTAGTTCATTTAATATCATATAACTTTTGTTAGTTTTTGGTTCATTAATGAATAGCATTTAAGTCAACTTGCGCCCCTACCCTAATAGTAAAAAATGCTATGGGCCTCTAATTCCATAAAGCGAATGTGACAAACCCCTCAATACTAAAAGGCAACTTGTGCACCCACCCCAAAAGTAAAAAAATTGCATTTTAGCCCCGACAACAATGAAGTATGCTAATGGCATACTATAATTTGCCTAAATCCCTAAAATGCCTTTTCTTTTTA
>BQKN01054665.1:36614-48516 GCA_022839385.1 Asparagus kiusianus | reverse complement strand
TATATATATATATATATATATATATATATATATATATATATATATTACTTTGTGTCCTGCAACAATATAGACTGATACATGGAAGCGCACATTACTGCTAGCCTTCCAAAGCCTCGGTGTGGTTTTTGGTCACTTGAGCATTGGTCCTCTATATGTCTTTTATACCGCAGCTCCTGATGAAATCAAATCAAAGGAGATGTTATATGGACTGACGTCCTTCGTATTTTGGACCATGACATTGATTCCATTTGTAAAGTATATTTGCATAGTTTTGAGGGTTGATGACAACGGAGGAGGTGATTTCTGCCAAATTTTTTAGTTTATTAAATAAAGAGGAACTTAAAGTCCTAATCAAGAACATAATTAACAATGCAGGTTGAACATTTGCACTGTACTCACTTCTGTGTAGGCATGCCAGAGTTGGCCTGCTTCCTAATGATCGAATTGAGGATGATCTTTGCTTGTACGAGGATGGTGTAGATTCAAAGGCTAAAAATACGGTTGAAAGGAGCCAAAAGAGCCGCTATATGATGTGGTTCGTGGCTATGCTTGGTTCGTGCACAGTTATCACAAGTGGGGTTCTTGTTCCAACTATTTCTGGTATAAAGTTTGTTTTTCCCCAAAGTTCTTAAATGCTGAGCGTTTAACTTTTTGACTTATATCTTGTGTTTTTGCTAGTGCTCTCGGCATCATCAAGTCTAGATAGATCTCTTGAAGAATTATTTTTTAAATGTAAGACTATGAGCCGAGAATGAATATTAATTGACTAGTAGCGTCTCTTCGTTGATTTACTGGTTTCTCTTTACCTTCGTTTACATTTCATTTTATTTTTTTTCTAATATCTTTTCCTCTATTGCTTTCTACAGCACAAAGAAGAAGTGAGAAATTTGGAGAACGTAAGTCTCCCTTCCAGAAATTTTGCTTCAAATCACCTAGAATTTATAACATTGTATTCCATCACACTACATTCCAACCTTAATTATTAATCTAGTTGAAATAGTCCTTACATTCATGCAGTGTAAAAGTTAATTTTTTTGATGGTTCGAGGCTGCACTTAGCATTTAGCAACCATAGATATTCGGGAAAGAGCTTTGGGGAACTATGATGCAGGACATCCTACAAAACTTGGGTTGATTAGGTTTGAAATTCTAGTTAAGATATAATATTTGATCATTTCTGTTAGGATAATGAAGTTGCAATTTTAGTTCATATTTTATTAGGTTGTTTTCTGTTTTCTTAGATGATATCTTTTAGTTATGGTATTTGATGGTATCCGAAATGCATTAGATCTGTTTTATAAGTAATCTGTAGTCTCTATTTTGGAGGACATACATTGATTAATTAGAAGTATTTGAGTTTTTGAGGAAACCTCATTTTAGTTGATATGGTGTGAAGCCCTCAGGATGTAAAGCCCAAATCTTTTATCTGTCATTTCATTTTAATATTTTGTTTCCCTCTTTCCCATTCTTCTCTTGCTTTCATACAGCCACTAGACCCCAAACAGGCCCTTCCCTTGTGTTTATTTTCCTGTAGATAAAACAGCCTCTCAATTCTTTTATTCTGTGACGCTCATGTTTTCACACATGACTGCAGTCTAAGGTGAACCTAGAGATGTCAAACCTGTCATGCACTCACACTTTGCAACAACACGTTTCACCATCACAGTAATATCTCTCTAGTAGAATCTGTTGGCCTTCTTGTTTTGATGATGATTTAACAAACAATTAACATCTAATATTGTTTGTCTAGTGTTTGTGTTTTGTATTCATTGTAGACAAACAATATGTTGGAGGATGGATGGAATTGCACATTCACGATCATATCTAATGGAGGTTGGCGGAATTGTGGAGTGAAGCCATACAATTTAAGTTGAAGATCCAAGTTCAAGCTTCATCCGCAAGATTACCAAGAAGAGCTTATTAAAGATCAAGATCATAGCTTGAGTAATTTAGTTTAGGTGTTATATTATGTGTGTTGGTACTTTAAGCTCAATATAATATGCACACACATTTTATTGGTTTATTTGTATATATATGTAGTCATATATATATACAACACAAGTTTTGGATTTCATGTTTATAAATATGAAATTACATATTTCATATTTATTATTGTGATTTGGTTTAACTACTTAGATATGAAACAAGTATATTTTCATATACATACTCATATGTTTTATTTTCTATTGTATTTGTGAAAATATTGTTTTCTCAGTTTATAGACTTAACAATCATTATATACATCTTTTATTAAGTCTACAAAATCATTTTGTATTTTTTCAAAACATGGTTAAGCTAAAATGTCAAAACTCATATGTTTACATTTTCATGTTTTGGACTATTTTACAAAATGATAATATTTTTTATTTGGAAAGTCCTTTTGAAAACCAGTTTTTGTAACATGTGTATTATTATGTCTACAATCATTTCCCAAAGTTTTATATTTTTTGGAATTTGTTTGATATTTTTAAACAGTGTTTCAAAATCAAAAAATTATTTACAAAACCTGTTTTTATCATATGTCTGTTTGCGGTCGACCGCCACGGTCGACCGCCCCTGAGTCTAGAGACTTAGTATGTTTCTTGATGGCTCACGGTCGACTGTGGCGATCGACCGTATGCAGTCCAGAGAATTTCGCGGTTGACCGCCACGGTCGACTGTATGTTTTTCTAAGCCCCAGTTTTGCCTTTTTACTGCTCGCGGTCAACCGCGCGTTTTCCACGGTCGACCGCCGCACTGTCTTTTCATTCACCAACGGCTAGTTTCTGAGCTGTTTTCTCTTGGGCTTTTTGGTCATTTTGATTGGGTTTTTGCTGGAGTTTTGAGTGGGTATAAATACCCCATTGATCTCATCTTTCATGACAAGCCAGGAAAATGTTTTAACAAGTTTAATAAGGGTTTAAGTTGGTGTAGTTTGTTTTAAGTTTGGGGTTTGCTTTTACAAAGAGGAGCTTACATCAATTGTTGAGGAGTTCATCTTCAATATCTCATCATCCTCTCTTTGTATTTATAGAGAAGTTTTCTTAACTCAATTTCCTAGCATTTTTACTATTGTATTTTATATCAATTTTATTGCTAGTTCATTTTGAGTTAGATTTTATTTATTTTCATTGTTACACACACCCACATGAGCTTATCGTATTTTCATACATAGTATATTTGGGTTGGTGAGAGTTGTAATAATTGAGTGTGAGCTTTCATTGTGTTCTCATCCATATTAGAGAATAATCATTTGTTGTATTCGTGCTTAATTGTGAGATTCACTTTGTAATACACTTATACACCGAGAGAAGTGTGTGGTGTAAGTCGGGGATCGTCCCAAAAGGAGTGGCGTCGGTTGACGAACCTAGGGAGAGGTTGTATCCGAGCACTTGAGGGAGACACGTCTAGGTCCAACACTTGAGAGAGTGTAGAGTGGGATTACAAGAGTGTTGATTGTAAAGTTTTCGGTTAGCTAGAAAACCGAGTGTGAGATGTAAACGTTGTTCGGGTAAGCGTAGAAAACCCGGTTGTGTTAGTGGATTTCTACCCGGGCGTGGGGAGTGGAGACGTAGGACGGAAGGTCCGAACTCCATGATCATTTGATTGTATTTGTGTGTGCTTTGGCGTTCATTTATATTTGTGCTCATTGCTCATATCGCCATTGTCTCATTAGTTAGTTTGTCCACTTCTTTGTTTACATTATTTGCCCTTGTGTTGTTTATATATCCTTGCTCATATATTTATAATATCTCATTGCTAGGATACATTCATTAGTTCATATTGTCTATCCTAGCTCATGTATCTTGTTGTATTTTATACTAGCTAGGATAACTTGTTAATTAGTTTTAATTAGCAGAAAATCGGATTAGATTAGCATAAGACCCTAATCACCCCCCCTCTAGGGTCTAACAATTGGTATCATAGCTTGATGCTCTTTGATTTAAGGTCTAATCGCCTTGAGTTAAAGATCCAAGTTATCTTTTTATGCTAATCTTGTTTAGATTTTATTTGTCTTGCTTGCACATATATATATTTATCATGGACATGAATTGTGCACATTTGTTAGGCTATGAATCAAATGTTGCTCCTAAATTCATTAATTTTCCCTATGCACAATGAGCTTCTAGATTTAAACTATTTGTGCAATCTAAAAATATTAATTTATGGGGAGTTATTGATAATGCTTATATTGTACCTACTATGGAGAAATCCAAGTGGAGTAAAAATAACAAAAGATTATTTATCATGAACAAGCTCTTGTTAGAATTCTTACATAATGCATTTGATTCATCTTTGTCTAACAAGTTTGTTCATTTTGATAGTGCTTACACCTTATGAAAATTTATTAAAGCACATCAAGGGGACTTGGAGGCGATCCGACAAGCTTTGGAGGATCCCGCTTCAAGTTCAAAAGGAGCATCATGCACACGAGCACTAGGTGATAGCCCTAGTGAGGTTTGCGAGTTCGAACCCGATAATGATTTATCTAGTGATGAACTTGTTTGTGCTAGTGATAAATTATTACATGTCTTTAACAAATTACATAAAGATTTTATTGATTTACAAAGCAAGCATGAAGATTTAAATCCGATCATGAGTTATTAGCTTCTAAGTTTGATACTATTTCTAATGAGAATGTGATCCTCAAAGAAAAGAATGATAAATTAAAACTGGATCATGACTCTTTAATTTCAAACTTTGCTATTTTAACTCATGAAAAAGAAAATGCCATGATAGAAGTAGATACTATTAGGAATGAGTTTAATTCATTTAAAAATGATCATGTTTCATCTACTTCTATTCACAATGCTTATGTGCCTAACAATAAGTTGGATCATGTTAAAAATAGAATATTATCTTTAGATTCAACCCTTAAATCATGCATTGCCAATAATAACAAGCTTATGAACTTGTGTGCAAAGTCTAATGTAAATTCTTCCAAGAAATCAATACACTATGAACACATGCATAAAAAAGTTTACAAATGCTCTATTTGCGGTCGTAAAGGCCATCTTGCTAAATTTTGTTATAATGCACAAAAATACTCAAAATCCAACAACATTGACACTTGTGCATTTCATCAAGCTTCATCTTCATCTACTCATACACATGTACATGCACACACTCACAAAGTTCATCATAAGCATGCTAATGTGTATCATTGTGATTTTTGTGGTAGAGTTGGTCATTTAGCTAAGTTTTATTTTGATTTTCGAAAAGTTTCTAAATCACAAAATATTTCAAAAAGACCAACATTGTTTCAAAATGTTTTTCATTTGCATAATAAATTTAAAAGACCATCTTTTCTTGCAAATGATTTCCGTGCACTGCCACTTGGTCATCACAAATCTTTTACCCCTTTTCATTGCACCTATTACAATCGAAAAGGTCATTTATACAATTTTTGTTTTGACCGTGTTAGTCCATCATATGCGCCGAAAAGGGATCATTACCCTAGGGCATTGAGCTTTAATGATAGGGGTCATGTCCCTAAGTTTTCCGACACCAAAAGTTCTTAGGTGCCAAAACAAAATTAATTGTGTTTATGTCGTGTTTTCTAGATTTTAGGATTTTATTTGTTTTCAAACATATATATACATATATACATTTACATTGTTTGAAAAACTTAAATGATTTATTTTTAAATTTCAAATCCATAGTTCATGATTCTTGTATGTTTTGTAATCTTATTTTGAACTATAAAAATTTTGCTTTGATTTGTTCTTTTGAATTCATTATATAGCACAATCAAATATGCTTTATAATGTATTCTATGAGTGGTTTGATCAAGTCCTATAAAGAAAGTTTTTTTAATTGATCAAACATCATTTTTTGGCTTAAATCTTGATTTATGATTTTATTTGGTTGATTTGTTTTCATTTGAAAACTTTTTGCATGATTCTCATGTTCCTCTTTTGATTTCATAAATCTTTTTTTATACACTATGTTTTTATAATTGTGTAATGAGACACTTTTTTTTATAAATGATATATCTATATGTGTTCTCATTGTCCTCTTGTATGTGAGTAATATTAGCATATTTTTTTATATATGCTTGCTCACATGTTTTGCCTTGGTCTTTATTTCATATACTCCATATGGCATTTTGATAGGGTGAACAATCCCTATACTTGTTTTATACTCAACTATGCTTATTGATAGGGGGAGCTTTCACTCTCTTGTTTCTTGTTGTTTTTCCCTTTTTGATGTTGTCAAAGGGGGAGAAATATTGTGAGTATACACTTCCTTGTTTATATGCATGTGAATTATAATTTATATATTCATTTTCTTTATGCATATATCCTTTTTTGTAAATTGTTTGTCATCATCAAAAAGGGAGAGATTGTTGGCCTTCTTGTTTTGATTGATGATTTAACAAATAATTTACATCTAATATTATTTGTCTAGTGTTTGTGTTTTGTATTTATTGTAGACAAACAAAATGTTGGAGGATGGATGGAATTGCGCATTCATGATCATATCCAATGGATGTTGGCGGAATTGTGGAGTGAAGCCATACAATTCAAGTTGAAGATCCAAGTTGAAGCTTCATCCGCAAGATTACCAAGAAGAGCTTATTGAAGATCAACATCATAGCTTGACTAATTTAGTTTAGGTGTTATATTATGTGTGTTGGTACGTTAAGCTCAATATAATATGCACACACATTTTATTGGTTTCTTTGTATATATATATAGTCATATATATATACAACATAAGTTTTGGATTTCATGTTTATAAATATGAAATTACATATTTGATATTTATTATTGTGATTTTGTTTAACTACTTAGATATGAAACAAATATATTTTCATATACATACTCATATGTTTCATTTTCTATTATATTTGTGAAAATATTGTTTTCTCAGTTTATATAGACTTAACAATCATTATATATATCTTTTATTAAGCCTACAAAATTATTTTGTATTGTTTCAAAACATGGTTAAGTTAATATGTCAAAACTCATATGTTTACATTTTCATGTTTTGGACTATTTTTCAAAATGATGATATTTTTCATTTGGGAGGTTTTTTTTGAAAACCAGTTTTTGTAGCATGTGTATTATCATGTCTATAATCATTTCCTAAAGTTTTACATTTTTTGGAATTTGTTTGATATTTTTAAATAGTGTTTCAAAATCAAAAAACTGTTTACAAAACCTGTTTTTGTCATATGTCAGTTTGCGGTCGACCGTCACGATCGACCGCCCCTGAGTCTAGAGACTCAGTATGTTTCTTGATAGCTCACGGTCGACTATGGCGGTCGACCGTATACAGTCCAGAGAATTTCGCGATCGACCGCCACAGTCAACTGTATGTTTTTCTAAGCCCCGGTTTTGCCTTTTTGCTGCTCGCGGTTGACCGCGCGTTTTCTACGGTCGACCGCCGCACTGTCTTTTCATTCACCTGTTGGATCCTAGAGGGGGGGGGTGATTAGGGTCAAGAGGCTATAATTATGCAATAAAAATTAAGACAAGTAAACCACAATATTCTAATGCAATCAAAGTAGAGAAGATAGGGTTAGGAATCGTTATCCTTTGACGCGCGATGTGTTAACGAGGTTCGGTCCGCTGACCTACGTCTCCGCTCCCCACTCTCGAGGAGAAATCCACTACACAACCCGGTTTGGAAGCCGGAACTTCGTCTACACAGCGATCTCCTCACGATCTCACACTACACAGTTGATCTCACTAGATCACACTCCCTCACAGTTGATCTACACAAGAACACACTCACAAGATAGTAGAAATGGTGTAAAACTCTCTCTTTACAAAGTCCCTATGGCAAAGAGAAAGAGTACACTGAAGCTGGGAAGTAAACACACACAAAAACTCAGAGAAACAGGTTTTGAAAATATTTGCTCAAGAAAAAAATAGCATCTCTGGTTTTTGCAAAAGTTAGGGCACTGAGGAAGAAGAAGGGTATATGTTTAAATAGGGGAAACCACTTATTTCAAAATCATAACCTAATCTTCCCAAAGAGGAAATAATCTTCCAACAGACTGTGCCAAAGATAGTGTACAGTTAGCACAGGAACCCAGGCAAGCGACCGTTGAAAAAAGGACCATCGGTTGACCGACAGAATTTTCGGTCGACCGACAGAATTTTCGGTCGACCGCGAGCCTGGTTTGAAAACGAGAAAACAAGCAGAGACTTCATCGGTCGACCGGTGCGATCGACCGATAGAAAAATCGAGCTCTCGGTCGACCGCATCGGTCGACCGACAAACTCTCTGCTGCCCACTGACGAATAATCATAGGTGCGGTCGACCGGTGCGGTCGACCGCATTCTGATACATTTCAGATAAACAGTTTTTGACTCAACTAAAATATTTGGAAATTATTTATTTGACCTCTGAAAATTATGAAACTTTGTAAAATGTTTTAATACTAAAAACAAACTGTTTGGAAAAAGAATTTTGCAGATATGTCCTCATACTTGTGAAAAATAATATTTTGTGAAAAACACTTAAAAGCATAAGTATGAAAACGTGTGTGTGATATCCCAATAGCTTCAAGTGAAGTCAATAACTCTTTGCCTACATTCTAGCACTAGAGAGAAAAATAAAAGATAGCTAATATCTTCATGTAGAATGCAATGCTTGAGTCTTGATATAGCTTGAATTGGATGAAGCTTCTATTAGAATTTGTTGTTCTTGAAATAACGTTGCTTCATCACTATGCCTCCTCCTCCTTTGGATATCATCGTTGTAGCGCATATTCCATCCAATCTTCCATTTGTGGTACTAACAAGCTTGATATATGAATTCACTACATTTGTACTTAATAGGCCATTAGTACCGATAATGGTGGTTGTAAAACATCATCAAAACATAAGGACTAATAATCTTCCCTTTTTTGATGATGACAACCAACCATTATATAAGAGCAAAAATAAAGATAGCTTATAGATAGGTGCTCCCCCTATCTATGAGCTCCCCCTAAGTATATGCAACAAATGAGGAGATTTTTCTCCCTCTTTGTCACCATCAAAAATAGGGTAAAGAGAAATGCAAGATGCAACTAAACAAGCAAACAATATAGAACTTTCACATAGTGCATAAGCCCAAACCATTTCTTATGCGACAAAAATCATCCTCTCCAAGAGGCTTAGTAAATATATCCGCTAATTGAGATTTTATGTCAACAAATACTAGGGATACATCTTGTCTCTCTACATGATCGCGTAAGAAATGATGGCGCACATCAATATGCTTGGTTCTAGAATGCAAAACTAAATTTTTAGAAATATTTACAGCACTTGTGTTATCACAAAAGATTTTAATATTTTGAAAATTCAAATCATAGTCAACTAAGCTTTGTTTCATCCATAAAACTTAAGCACAACATAAGCCGGCGGCAATGTATTCTGCTTCCGTAGTGGACAATGCAACACAATTTTGTTTCTTGGAAGCCCAAGAAACAAGTGAATTTCCTAAGAATTGGCATGTTCCACTAGTACTCTTGCGATCTACCTTACATCCGGCAAAGTCGGCATCACAAAAACCATATAAATCAAAAGAGGTGCTTTTTGGATAAAATAAACCGAGATTAAAAGTTCCATTAACATACTTAATGATCCTTTTAACCGCAATTAAATAAGATGCTTTAGGAGATGCTTGAAAACGTGCACATGCACACACACTAAACATGATATCGGGTCTACTAGCGGTGAGATAAAGAAGACTGCCTATCATACCTCGATATAGTTTTTGGTCCACATCTTCACCATTTTCATCCGCATCAAGCTTAACACTAGTACTCATGGGAGTAGGCGCATGCTTAGAGTTTTCCAAATTGAATTTCTTCACCAATTCCTTCGCATACTTGCTTTGTGAAATGAATATCCCATCCTTAGTTTGCTTGACTTGGAACCCGAGAAAGAATGTAAGCTCTCCCATCATACTCATCTCAAAGTGATCCTGCATAACTTTAGAGAATTCCTTGCACAAAGATTCATTAGTAGCACCGAAAATGATATCATCCCTATATATTTGAACTAAAATGAAATCATTTTTCCTTTTTCTCACAAAAAGAGTGTTATCAATTGTTCCTTTTGAAAAACCATTTTCAACAAGAAAACTAGAGAGGTGAGCATACCAAGCTCTAGGAGCTTGTTTCAACCCATATAAAGCTTTTTGAACCCGGTAAACATGATTAGTGAACACATGATCTATGAAACCGGGGGGTTGCTCAACATATACTTCTTCTTCTATAAAACCATTTAAAAAGGCATTTAACATCCATTTGAAATAATTTGAAATTTTTAAAGCTAGCAAATGCCAAAAAAATCCTAATAGATTCCAACCTTGCAACCGGTACAAAGGTTTCATCATAGTCTATGCCCTCCTCTTGATTGTATCCTTGGGCAACCAAACGAGCTTTATTTCTAGTAACAATACCATGTTCATCAAGTTTGTTTCTAAAAACCCATTTAGTACCAATAACACTAGCATTGTTAGGTCTAGGAACTAATTTCCAAACATCATTTCTTTGAAAATTATTTAGTTCTTTATGCATAGCCAAAACCCAAAATTCATCATTTAAAGCATCATTAATCTTTTTAGGTTCTAGATGAGATAAGAATGCAACATTACCACACTCACTCAAAGCTTTTGAGCGAGTAACAACTCCTTTTGAAGGGCTCCCAATAATTTGTTCCTTTGGATGGTTTGATGCGAATTTCCAAGTTTTAGGAAGTTCAACTTGTTCATGAGCATTGGAGCTATCCACATCCTTTTGAGCTTCTATAGAGGGAGTATCATTGATTTGTAAGAAGTCCAATCCTCCCTCAACATCATCATCATCTTCTTTCCTAGGTAGAACAACTTGAGAACCAACATTAGTCTCATCAAAAGTAATGTTTATAGATTCTTCAACAACGAGACTTCGTTTATTGAAGACCCTATAAGCCTTACTTCGAGGTGCATAACCCAAGAAAATACCAACATCAATTTTAGAATCAAATTTATCATGGTGATCTTTTGTATTTAAAATAAAACATTTGCAACCAAAGATACGAAAATAACCAATAAAAGGAGTTTTTCCATAAAAAAGTTCTTAAGGAGTTTTCTTAAGCTTTGGTTTAATCAAAACACGATTTAAAACATGGCAAGCCGTATTGACGGCTTCCGCCGAAAAATATTTTGGCAAATCAAATGAGTTTAGCATAGTGCGTGCCATCTCTTGTATGGTGCGATTCTTCCGTTCAACAACACCATTTTGTTGTGGTGTTCTAGGAGCGGAAAACATATGAGTTATACCATGATGAGCACAAAAATCATAAAAAAATTCATTTTAAAATTCACCACCATGATCACTTCTTATTTTAACAACTTTCAAATCTTTTTCATTTTCAATTCTTTTGACATGATTAGCAAATTCTTTAAAACAATCATTTTTTTGCAAGAAATATTGTCCATGTAAAACGAGAAAAATCATCAATAATCACAAATACATAGTGTTTGCCTCCAAAAGAGGTAACACGCATAGGACCAAACAAATCAAGATGAAGTAATTGCAAAGGTTTAGAAGTCGATACCTCATTGATGGATTTGAAAGAAGATTTTGTTTGTTTACCTTTGGCACAATCCTCACATATGGTATCTTTGATGAAGTGCAAGCTAGGTAATCCTTTTACAAGATTTCTCTTAGACAATTTTGATATTAACTCCATATTTGCATGTCCAAGTCTCTTGTGCCAAATCCAAGGGTTTTCATCAATTGCCGCAAGACACTTCACATCTTGATTCACTAATTCATTCATCTCAAAAATGTATACATTAGATTTGCGATTAGCAATAAAAATAATTTTCCCATTCATACTAATAATGCATTTATCCGGTTTAAATGAAATATCAAAACCTTTATTGTCACGCCCCGGGTCCAAAACATGATAATTTTGAGCGTGACTCGG
>BQKN01054665.1:567-16103 GCA_022839385.1 Asparagus kiusianus | reverse complement strand
ATTCCATAAAAATCATGGTTGTCTTTAATCCTACAATGAGTAGAAATGTGTCCATGTTTCATACAATATGTGCACACAAAATTTCTTTTGTATGTATGGGTGTGAGAACCATGAAACCTATTTCTACCATGGTGATCATAGTTAGCATAAGCATGAGTGGGTCTAGTCCTACAACTCTCAATTTCTAGTCTTTCAATCTTTGATCTTAATTGCTTATTCTCGAAATCGAGATCTCCTAGCAATTCATCTTTTTGTGCAAGAGAGGTTGTTAATTGTTCTAGCTTAATATCACAAGAAGCATGCAACCTTTTAAAAGAAGAGTATTCTTTAGACATTCTTTTAAATTCAAAGTTCAATTCTTCTAAAGCCGTAGCTATGTCACATTGCATGTAGAAAGATTCACTTTCGGTCTCGGATATTACCTCATGTTCATTTGCCATGAAACAAATGTTGGGGTCATGAAGAGCAAGTTTGGCTCCTTCTTCATCACTATCCGAATCACTTGGTTCGGATTCTTCCCATCCGGCATACATAGCCTTCTTCTTCTTGTACTTCATGTACTTTTCCTTGAGCTTGGGGTAATCCTTAGCGATGTAGCCCGGTTCATTGCACTCAAAACATTTACCTACACGAGAGGAAAATTTGTTGTTAGATCGGGGGCTAAATTTCTTATTCATTTTTATGAGTCTAGAGATTCTTCTAGAGAGATGAGCTACTTCTCTAGAAAAATCAACTTCACTATCCGATGACGAAGAGGAGTTATCACTAGCTCCTTTGAGAGCTATGGTCTTCAACTTTGGTGATGTCTCCTCAACTTCCCGTGATGGCACTTCCTCCTTCTCCTTCCCCTTGAGCTTCTTCTCATGGACCTTGAGCTTTCCGATGAGGCTATCGAGAGCTAGAGTAGTAAGGTCATAAGCTTCCTCAATGGCCGTAGCTTTGGGCTCCCATGCCGGAGTCAAAGAGCGAAGTATCTTGTTGTTCATCTCTTGAATAGACAAGTGCTTGTCAAGACCATGTAATTCATTGATGATATTAGTAAAACGGGAAAACATAACATCAATGGATTCATTTGGAAGCATTTTAAATAGCTCATAATCATGCATAAGCCCACTAATCTTAGATTCCTTAACTTGGGGGGTTCCTTCATGTGTGATACATAATTTTACCCAAATTTCGTATGCGGTTGCACACGTGGAAACTCTATTGTATTCATTGGGGGAAAGACCACAGATTAAGGCGTTCATAGCCTTAGCGTTGAGATTGGCTTGGTGCCTTTCTCCATCGGTCATGTTCCCAACTTTGGACTTCTCTACATATTTCTTTTCTATGAGCTCTAGGATGTCAAGATCGATACAACGAAGGTAAATTCTCATCCTAGCCTTCCAATAAGCAAAATTACTCCCGGTGAAGAGTGGTGGTCTAGTGGTGGATTGTCCTTCTAACATATGCATATTCAAAGAAGCCTCCATTAGATCTTTTCTCTAAGGTGGTTAAACCAAAAACAAATATAGAGACCAATGCCCTGATACCAATTGTTGGACCCTAGAGGGGGGGTGATTAGGGTCAAGAGGCTATAATTATGCAATAAAAATTAAGACAAGTAAACCACAATATTCTAATGCAATCAAAGTAGAGAAGATAGGGTTAGGAATCGTTATCCTTTGACGCGCGATGTGTTAACGAGGTTCGGTCCGCTGACCTACGTCCCCGTTCCCCACTCTCGAGGAGAAATCCACTACACAACCCGGTTTGGAAGCCGGAACTTCGTCTACACAGCGATCCCCTCACGATCTCACACTACACAATTGATCTCACTAGATCACACTCCCTCACAGTTGATCTACATAAGATCACACTCACAAGATAGTAGAAATGGTGTAAAACTCTCTCTTTACAAAGTTCCTATGGAAAAGAGAAAGAGTACACTGAAGCTGGGAAGTGAACACACACAAAAACTCAGAGAAACAGGTTTTGAAAATATTTGCTCAAGAAAAAACAGCGTCTCTGGTTTTTGCAAAAGTTAGGGCACTGAGGAAGAAGAAGGGTATAGGTTTAAATAGGGGAAACCACTTATTTCAAAATCATAACCTAATCTTCCCAAAGAGGAAATAAACTTCCAACAGACTGTGCCAAAGATAGTGTACAGTTGGCACAGGAACCCAGGCAAGCGACCGTTGAAAAAAGGACCATCGGTTGACCGACAGAATTTTCGATCGACCGACAGAATTTTCGGTCGACCGACAGAATTTTCGGTCGACCGACAGAATTTTCGGTCGACCGCGAGCCTGGTCTGAAAATGAGAAAACAAGCAGAGACTTCATCGGTCGACTGGTACGGTCGACTGATAGAAAAATCGAGCTCTCGGTCGACCGCATCGGTCGACCGACAAACTCTCTGCTACCCACTGACGAATGATCATAGGTGCGGTCGACCGCATTCTGATACATTTCAGATAAACAGTTTTTGACTCAACTAAAATATTTGGAAAATATTTATTTGACCTCTGAAAATTATGAAACTTTGTAAAATATTTTTAATACTAAAAACAAACTGTTTGAATTTTTTTTTACAGATAGGTCCTCATACTTGTGAAAAATAATATTTTGTGAAAAACTCTTAAAAGCATAAGTATGAAAACGTGTATGTGATATCCCAATAGCTTCAAGTGAAGTCAATAACTCTTTGCCTACATTCTAGCACTAGAGAGAAAAATAAAAGATAGCTAATATCCTCATATAGAATGCAATGCTTGAGTCTTGATATAGCTTGAATTGGATGAAGTTTCTATTAGAATTTGTTGTTCTTGAAATAACTTTGCTTCATCACTATGTCTCCTCCTCCTTTGGATATCATCGTTGTAGCGCATATTCCATCCAATCCTCCATTTGTGGTACTAACAAGCTTGATATATGAATTCACTACATTTGTACTTAATAGGCCATTAGTACCGATAATGGTGGTTGTAAAACATCATCAAAACATAAGGACTAACATCACCAACGGCTAGTTTCTGAGCTGTTTTCTCTTGGGCTTTTTGGTCATTTTGATTGGTTTTTGCTGAAGTTTTGAGTGGGTATAAATACCCCATTGATCTCATCTTTCATGACAAGCCAAGAAAATGTTTTAACAAGTTTAATCAGGGTTTAAGTTGGTTTAGTTTGTTTTAAGTTTGGGGTTTGCTTTTACAAAGAGGATCTTACATCAATTGTTGAGGAGTTCATCTTCAATATCTCGTCATCCTCTCTTTGTGTTTATAGAGAAGTTTTCTTAACTCAATTTCCTAGCATTTTTACTATTGTATTTTATATCAATTTTATTGCTAGTTCTTTTTGAGTTAGATTTTATTTATTCTTATTGTTACACACACCCACATGAGCTTATCGTATTTTCATACATAGTATATTTTGGTTGGTGAGAGTTGTAACAATTGAGTGTGAGCTTTCATTGTGTTCTCATCCATATTAGAGAACAATCATTTGTTGTATTCGTGCTTAATTGTGAGATTCACTTTGTAATACACTTGTATACCGAGAGAAGTGCGTGGTGTATGTCGGGGATCGTCCCAAGAGGAGTGGCATCGGTTGACGAACCTAGGGAGAGGTTGTATCCGAACACTTGAGGGAGACACGTCTAGGTCCATCACTTGAGAGGGTGTAGAGTGGGATTACAAGGGTGTTGATTGTAAAGTTTTCAGTTAGCTAGAAAACCGAGTGTGAGGTATAAACGTTGTTCGGGTAAGCGTAGAAAACCCGGTTGTGTAAGTGGATTTCTCCCCGGGAGTGGGGAGCGGACACGTAGGATGGAAGGTCCGAACTCCGTGATCATTTGATTGTGTTTGTGTGTGCTTTGACGTTCATTTATATTTATGCTCATTGCTCATATCGCTATTGTCTCATTAGTTAGTTTGTCCACTTCTTTGTTTACATTATTTTCCCTTGTGTTGTTTATATATCCTTGCTCATATATTTGTAATATCTCATTTCTATGATATATTCATTAGTTCATATTGCCTATCCTAGGTCATGTATCTTGTTGTATTTTATACTTGCTAGGATAACTTGTTAATTAGTTTTAATTAGCATAAAATCGGATTAGATTAGCATAAGACCCTAATCACCCCTCCCTCTTTAGGGTCTAACAGAATCAACAACAAGTGTAGGTATAAAACATGCAAAATACGAGAAACAAATGCATTAAATATAATGTAGAAAGAGATATCTAATAAATATAATTATGTCTCAACTAAATAAACTGTATACAATTGAAGTCCGAAATAAATGTGAAATATCTCAAAATGAGTCAACTGAAAATAAACTAAGGCACACAGCCTATACAAGATGAAATACAAAACTCTAAATGTCTGAATAAAAATATCAACTATAGTGGAGTCTCATCTACTAAAAACATGTGACGGTGGCTATGTTGGAAGTTTGTCATTCGGTGCCTCTCCGGATCTCTGAGCTGCTGCCGGAAAGGAATTGGAAAAAAAAAGAAAACCAACAAGAACGTCATAGCGCTACAGCAAGATTGTCTCCATCCGCCCCTAGGGGAAGTGCTACTAGATGTGATGGATATCTATTAAGCATAGTCTACCTAGATTATTTACCCTGTATCTAAATTGAATTAATATTTAGAAACCTAGAACACGAGACGTAGTACGTCGAGCGAAATAATCTAAACAAGGAAACTCTCATGTATATACCATATGTCTCAAATTGTAGATAACTAAATATCAATACCAAACTAAGAATAAACAATCTAAATAGAATTAATAATTAGAAACTCACAACACAAAACTGGTACGTCGAGCGAAATAATCCAAACAAGGAAACCCTCTTGTATATACCATATGTCTTAAATTGTGAATCGCTAATTATCAATTCCAAACTAGGAATAAAGGAAAGCAATACAAGAAAGTAAAGTCATCACAAATATCGGACCAAAAATATCTTCCACTATCCCTTGGAAGATAATATAAACAACAATATATAATCCCGCGTACCCACAAGAGTAAAGTACCTCGGTCATATATAACTCAGCGATGAGTCATGTTCATAATGGCATCCACCAAGACTCAGGCTATCAGATAATTATCACAATGCAAATCCTTACAAAGTTTATAATTCATCGTATTATCATGCACGACAGACTACCAAATCGGCATCCTAATAGTGTATACGGCTCATTAGTCTTATCGCATCAACGTGCGGGACGGACTACCAAATCAAGGCATCCTAGGTATACGGCTCACAAGCCTCATCGCATCTACGTGCGGGACGGAATACTAGATCAAGTATCCTAAAACTCGACTTAATGGCCTGTACTAATGGTATATCGATGTACAATCGCAAGTAGTATTGAGCGGTGCTCATCAACGATATCCATACATGTATATAATGTTTAAATAACTCATATCTCCCGTGTAATCGAAACAATAACTGTATTAATCCTCTTCGGGATACCCATGTGTGTGTTACGACACTATACATGTATACTCATGATTGTACGTGTATCATTGTGCGCCTCGAACCCCGCGTTCAAAAACAAAAGGTGTAAAAATAACACTTCAAACAAAAGAGAACACAGGTCGGTCGACCGCCCTTAGGGCGTCGGTTGACCGAAAACAACCGTGCACATAATGTGCACGCTCAGGGCCTCATCGGTAAACCGGCTAGTCTTGGTCGGTCGACCGGCCAGAGAGGAAAACACAAGTTTAGGTTTCTGATGTTTTGTATTTTGTAACTTTTTTAAAACTTATTTTTATCAACATGAGGCATATAACAAGATTAAATCTTTTATAGTTACTTAACAAGAATTAACTCATTATGATATAAACACTTGAATTAAACTAATTAGGATTTAACATCCTAATTAATCAAAATTTCACAAATAACCTAATTTATAAATATGGTTAAGTAAACATGATAAATTCTAAACATTGAAAAGAGATAAGTTCGTTTAAACATGCTCACATCACTTAGGTATCATCAACCTAGGGTTTAGACCTCTTTAATTAGCAAGAAAACTAAAATAATTATTAAATTAGGGTTTAAACATGATTTAAGCATGATTAAAAAGGTAAAAACAAAATTAAATACAACCCTAATGATCATGATCATCAAACTAATATAAACAACAACTAAACCTATAGATTTTCACATTGGTATAAAGATTAACATTATAAACTAAGATTTTAAAACATCAGGTTAAGCTTATACATGTGATTCATCAATTAAACATATTAAATCTTGAATTAACTACAGGGAAAGGTTTGGAGGAAGATAATCTTGCCTCAAACGTCATGTTGAACTCCTGAACACGTGCGTGCAAGATTCCTCTTCACCAAAGTCGTAAAATCCCGCCTTCCTCTCGACAAACGCTTCAAGAACTCTCTCAAATCTGACAAATTATGATTAGGGTTTGAGAGAGAGGAATAGAGGTTGCTAGGATTTGGAATATTGATAAAAAATGTGTTTTTCATCTGTAAACATGTATATATATAACTACAAACCCGAATCAAAATAGTACAAACCCGAAATAGGAAACCTAGTCGGAGTGAGAAAATAGTCGTCGGTATTTTGGCTGTAACATTTACGTCCGACCTCGGAATAGGGTGATTTAAGATGCGTTGGAAAGCTATTGAAAATAACTATAACTTTTATCTTTTGAGTTTTCCAGATTCGAACTGTATCAGTGTGTAATACATATATACTCTTAACTAGTCATTTTTCCAGATTTCTTCTCTGTGCATGTTTAACCTTTGTATACTCTCATATACACTCTTAATTGATCTCAAATCAATTGTTAGCATAATCATTCATACATAAATAATATTCATCATAGTTAGAGCTTATTTATCAATATAATTCATACTATTTTCTAAAATTCACGGGGTTTTACATTCACACCTCCTTAAAAGAATTTCACCCTCGGAATTTTGCAATCGTATCTTGGAGATTAATAATATGAGAAAAGCGTGATGAGGGGATAATCCAGATAAGAAAACCCTCATGTACACATCTCGTACCATTAATCCCTAGATATGAAACATAAGCGTAATTTATACTTAACAATCTAGAATGCAAATACTCCCACTTAACCCTAACTAAACAGAACTAGTACGTCGGGCGAAAAATCCAAACAAGGAACCCTCATATATATACCATGTATTCCGAATGATTAGGAGCTATAATACCCCCATTCCAACGTTAAATATAAATATGATTATGGAAAATAATCATAAACACAAACAATTTATAACCAATCATTTTACCTGCTCAAACAGGTGCGGGTAGTCACGACGCATATCCTCTTTACGTTCCCAAGAAACGTCCTCAGCTCCTTTCCAGTTCCATTGAACTTTAACTAAAGGTATCACTTTGTTTCTTAGTCTTTTGTCCTCCTTGGCAAGAATGTGCGAACTGGGATCTAAATAGTGGTCAAATCATCATGAAGCTCAATCTCTGGTGCATCCAATACTCGCTGCTACTTCTCGTCGCGTAAATGCTTCTTGAGTATCGAAACATAGAAAACATCGTGTATACTCGACATCAATGCTGGAAGATCTAGCCGATACAAAACAGCTTCAATGCACTCAACAATCCTGAACGGGCCAATATACCTCGAGGCAAGCTTTCCCCGTCTTCCAAAACGCTGAACTCCCTTCATCGGCGATACTTTCAATAAAACATAGTCCCCAACCTGGAACTCTAGCAGTCACTGCCTTTAATCTACATAGCTTTTCTGCCCACTCTGTACTGTAAGAATACGTTCCCGAATTAGTGCTACCTTCTCTGTAGTCCGTCTCACAAGTTTCTGTCCAAGTAATAAGCTGTCCTCTAGTTATGCCTAACTAATAGGTGATCTACAAGGTCTCCCGTATAACGCCTCATACGGTGCCATACCTATGGTCGATTGGTAACTATTTTTATAAGTGAACTCAATCAATGGAATGTGATCCTTCGAACTATCCTAGAAATCAATAATACATGTTCGCAACATGTCTTCCAATACTTTGTTAACTCTTTCTGTCTGCCCATCTGTTTGCGGGTGGAACACACTAGAATATGATAATTGGATGCCGAACGAGTTCTGGAATCTTCTCTAGAAATGTAAAGTAAAAACCGAGCCTCGATCTGATACAATCATCTCTAAAACTCTATGTAGTCTCACGATCTCCTGGATAAATATCCTCACATAAGTCTTCACTGTGTATGTCGTCTTCAATGATATGAAATGTACTAACTTCGTCAACTGATCAACTATCAGCCAAACAAAATCTTTCCCATTCTTTGGCCTCGGCAGTCCTACAATAAAATCCATGGAAATATCTGCCCACTTTCACTCCGGAATGGGTAAAGGCTGTAGGGTTCCTACGGGGTCTCTGATGTTCTGCCTTCACTTGCTGGCAGGTAAAACACTTAGCCACATATTTCGCAACATCCCTATGCATGTCGCTCCACCAAAAATGTCTCTTTAGGTCCTTGTACATTTTAGTGGTGCCTGGATGCACTGTGTACGTTGAACGATGCGCCTAATCAAATAAGTATTTCTTCAGCTGTTGATTACTTGGCATCACTAATAGGCCCTTCATTCGAAGTCCTCCATCTGCTCTAACGGTCCAACAGCCTTTGGGTCTTTGGAAATCTCCTCCTTTTGGGTTTGAATCCAAGAGTCCTCTAGCTAAGCTCTGACCACCCTATCAGTTCAAGATGGTTGCATGGATAAAGCTCCCAAAAATACACTGCTCCCGCCAATCTCCGGCTTAAAATCAAACTAGCTAAGGTGTGAAGATTTCGATACAATGAGCACCTTAAAGCAGAAATCTGATGTCGACGCTTCCTGCTCAACGCGTCCGCTACATCGTTCGGCTTTCCCGGATGGTACTGAATTGTAAACTCGTAATCTTTAATAAACTCGACTCATCGCCGCTGTCTCTCGTTGAGATTCTTCTGAGAAAAGAGATACTTTAGGCTCTGGTAATCCGTGAATAGCTCGAACTGCACTCCATAAAGAGAGTGCCTCCAAGTTTTCAGTGCGAAGACCACTGCTTCTAGCTTCAAGTCATGTGTGGGATAGTTCTGCTCATGCATCCTCAATTGCCATGAAATGTAAGCCACAACTCTCTAGGTCTGCATCAAAACACCTCCTAGACCCGATAATGATGCATCGGTGTAGACGACAAAGGTTTTATCACTGCTCGGGATAATCAATACTGGTGCTGTAGTCAACTTAGCCTTCAAGGTCTCAAAAGCTTCCTGGCACTCAACTTAGCCTTCAAGGTCTCAAAAGCTTCCTGACATTCTGTGCTCCAAACAAACTGTACACCATTCTTCTTAAGGCATTTAAGTAGCGTCGTAATCTTCGAGAAGTCCTGAATGAACTTCCTGTAATAGCCGGCCAAACCTAAGAAGTTATGAATCTCTGTAATGGTCTTTGGCGGCTCCCAATCAAGTATTGCCTCAACTTTCACTGGATCTATTGCAATGCCCTCCTTGCTAATGACTTGGCCCAAAATTCTAACCTCAGATAGCCAAAACTCGCACTTGCTGAACTTAGCATACAACTGATACTCCTGCAAAGTCTGCAATGCTAATCAAAGATGCTTCTCGTGCTTTGCCTCCAATCTCGAATAGATAAGGATATTGTCGATGAATATGATCACGAACTGTTACGCCCCTGGGTTCACACAAGACTGTAGTCCAAGGTGAAACTAAGAATGTCAAACCTGTCATGCACCACACCGTACAATAACATGTTTTACCATCACAATTACTATCTCTCTAGTAGAGTCAACAACAGGTGTAGGTACAAAAGCAAGTAAAAGATAATACAAGAGATATATGATGAAATAATAGAGATAAAAATGATATTTCATCATCCAACATACAAAATATAAAGTGAATCTTTGAAATAACTAGTCTGGAGATCTCAGAATATCTGATAAAAGGAAATAAGACACATAGCCTTTACAATTTCTAGAATATAACTCTCAAATGTCTAAACAAAATGTCTACAGTGGAGCTCCATAAATAAAATAAAACTACAAATGAAAGATGGACGCTAATAAGTATCACCATCAACCTGCGACTCTCCGTGCACCTGACTCGTTACCTGAAATGGGAGAGGACAACGAGCGTCAAAGAGCTAGCGAGCAACATCACAACCAACCCCAAGGGAGAGGGCTCGTTGCATATAGAAAATATAGTTAATACATATATACATGAAATCATTGATCCTAACAATAAGAGGATATTAGTATTTAGAAAATTACAACACGAACATAGGTACGTCGAATGAAATAATCCAAACAAGGAAACCCTCATGTATATACATTATATCTCAAATTGTAAATCCTTAAATACCAAACCTAAGATCTAATACAGGAACAATAATATAAAGAAGACTAACTCATCTCAGAACTCAAATACTATGTCATGTCAAAACCCACATAAGTGTCATGTCCAGCCTATGAAAGTGTAAGTGTCATACTCAAGGTTTAAATAGGTGTCCAACACATGGACTAAGACTAGGTGTAGTGGATGCCCAACACATGGACTGCATATATAAATTGTCCAACACATGGACTGAATGATGAATGTCCAACACATGGACTGAATATAATGAATATCCAACACATGGACTGAATATGATGAATGTCCAACACATGGACTACACATAATAATTGCTTAACATATGGACTGAATGAAATGTGCAGAATATCGATGAGATATATGAAAAGGATGCATATACACTAATTTCACACGTGTCTCGGTGTGCAAATTTAAACTCATGTCTACAAGGCATCTCACATATGAAGATACATAATAAATAATAATTTCTAACACCAAATATTCGAGGCGACTCCTCGTTCACATTAAAGCACACAACAAAAGTAAACATACACAAACTATGCCGGCGATCAACTGAAACAGGCAGAAACCCTTCACAGGTTTCCGTCTACTTCGAAACAAATCTAGAAGTGATATCATTATTTTCCAAGCATAATATTACTGATATCAACATATATGAAACATCATGAAACGAAATATTAGTATGTAAATATATCGTCGAAACCCTAAATATTTATGTACACATGTTTAAACGTTTTAAAAGCAAAAACTTGTGATTTAATTCATGATTAATAAATTTCAGATCTAAAATTTGTCAAGATTACTATTGTAATCAATTAGAAAATTATGATAATGTATTCTCACTTCATAAGTTATAAAGATCTATCTTTTGTACACTAAAAATATGTTTTAGGCTCGAAAAATCCGAATAAAACTTAATAAAATGTGCAAAATAAAAGGGTGCAGAGTTGGGTGAGATGTTACTCGCCTCAGATGCTAAAAAAACTCCTTCCACGTGAAAGAGAACCAATCCCCTTCGCTGCACTGCACAAAACCCGCTGAAAAATCCTCCGAAATCCCTCAAAATCGTCAAAGAAAAGAACTATGGTTTGAGAGAGGGGAAAAGAGGCTGCTAGGGTTTGGAACATAGGAGAAAAGAGGTGTTTTTTATGTTTAAATATGTGTATATATGACAACAAACCCGAAAAACTACAGCCCAAAACCCGAAACCCGAAACTGGAAAACTCAGTCTGACTAGAAACATACTCTTTGGTATTTTGGCTATAACTTTTGTGTCTGACCTCGGAATGAGGTGATTTAAGATTTGTTGGAAATCTTCTGAAGATATCTACAACTTTGGTCTTTTAATTTTTTCCATATTCACAACTTATCAGTGTGTAAAATACAAAATTTATCCACTGGTCATAAATTTCCAGATTTATACATCGAGCATGATTTGTGCATTTGCTCTTATATATATACATATATACATTGAATTGATCTCAAATCAATTCCTAGCATACTCAAACATCATAATATATTATTTATAAATATATAACATATTTATTATTATTTATCATAAAATATTCAAAATTTTGGGGTTTTACATTCTTCCCCCCCTTAAAAGAATTTCGTCCTCGAAATTCAGAAATCATACTTAACTGAAAGATAGTATTGGAAAGCATGTCGAGGGTGAAATCTAACCTTCACATACACCTCTCATAATATTAAACTCTTGATAAGCATATAGGGATATTTATACTTAACAATCCAGAATGACTATATTCCCACTCAACCCTTAATCAAATGGAACTAGTACGTCAGGCGAAAAATCCAAATAAGGAACCCCTATATATATACCATATGTTCCAAAAGATTAAGAATTAAGCGAAAATATCCTCATTCTAGCGTTAAATCTAAATATAACCATACAAATAATCACACACATAAATCAATCCACTTCCTCAATAGGTGCAGGTAGTCGCGCTGCATAACATCTTCGCACTCCCGAGAATCACCCTCGATGCCTACACTTAACCATCTAAAATATAAATACCCCCACTTAACCCCTAACTAAATGGAACAAGTACATTGAGTGAAAAATTCAAACAAGGAACCCCTCATATATATACCATGTGTTCCGAGAATTTAGGAGTTAAGTGTTAATACCCTCATTTTAGTGTTAAGTATAAACATCACCATACATGTAATCCATAAGTCATATACAAGTCATACAAAAATTTAATTTACCTGTTCAAACATGTGTGGGTAGTCGCGATGCATGTCCTCTTCGCGCTCCCAAAAAATCTCCTCAACGCCTCTTCGGTTCCACTTAACTTTCACTAAAGGAATTACCTTGTTTCTAAGTCTCTTATCCTCTCTGGCAAGTATACCAACTAGAATCTTAATAGTAGTCAAATCATCCTGAATCTCAATCTTTGGTGCAACCAACACTCGCTGTTGCTCCTTATCATGTAAGTGCTTCTTGAGCATAGAAACATGAAATACATTGTGTATACTAGACATCGATGCTGGAAGATCTAGTCTATATGACACGGCTCCAATGTGCTCCAAAATCTGGAAAGGTCCAATATACCTCGATGCAAGCTTTCCCCGCCTTCCGAATCGTTAAACGTTTTTCATGGGCGATACCTTTAGCATAACTGAATCTCCAACCTGAAACTCCAAAGGTCTTCGTCTCTTATTTGTATAGCTCTTTTGCCGACTCTGAGCGGCTAGAATCTGCTCTCTGATCAATGCTACCTTTTTAGTGGTCTGCCTCATAAGCTCTGGCCCAAGCATCAAGCTATCCTCCGATTCTGCCCAACATATCGGTGATCTTCATGGTCTCTCGTACAATGCTTCGTACGGGGCCATACCGATTGTCGCTTGATAACTATTGTTATAAGCGAACTCTATCAGCGGAATATGATCTTCCCAGCTATCCTAAAAGTCAATGACACAAGCCCCTAAAATGTCGTCCAACACCTGATTTACTCTCTCTGTCTGACCATCCGTCTGTGGGTGGAATACACTAATGTATGATAGTCTGTTGCCAAAAGAATCCTGAAAACTCATCTAGAAGTGAAAAGTGAACACTGAACCTCGATCCGATACAATCATGTCCGAAACTTCATGAAGTCGAACTATCTCTCGAACAAATATCCTCGCATACGTCTCAGGTGTGTATGTAGTCTTTACTGGAACGAAATGTGCTGACTTCGTCAACCGGTCCACTATCACCCAAACAGAATCATTCCCCTTCCTCAACTTCGGCAACCCTACAATGAAGTCCATAGAAATATTCGCCCACTTCCACTCTGGGATTGGTAAAGGCTAAAGTGTTCCTGCCGGCCTCTGATGTTCTGCCTTCACCTGCTAATAGGTAAAACACTTAGCCACATACTCTGCAATCTCTCTACACAAACCACTCCACCAGAAGTGTCTCTTCAAGTCCTTGTACATATTAGTAGTCCCTGGATGTATTGTGTACCGAGTATGATGTGCTTCATCAAATAACTCCCTCTTCAGCTCGGCACTGGATGGCATAACTAGCCTACCCTTCATCCGTAGACCTCCATATGCTCTATTGGTCCAATCAGCCTTAGGCTCTTTGGTAATTTCCTCCTTTTGAATTTGAATCCAAGAGTCTTCCAGCTGAGCTCTGACAACTCTGATACTCCAAGATGGCTGCACTTACACAACTCCCAAAAATGCACTGGTTCCACAAATCTCGGGTCTAAAATCAAACTAGCTAAGAGTAAGAAGATCTCGATACAATGAGCATCTCAAAGCCGAAACCTAATGTCGACGCTTCCTGCTTAAAGCATCTGCTACGACGTTCGCCTTCCCCGGATGATACTGAATTACGAACTCATAATCCTTGATAAACTCAATCCACCTCCTCTGTCTCTGGTTGAGCTCCTTCTGAGAGAAAAGATACTTTAGACTCTGATGGTCTGTGAACAACTCAAACTGCACTCCATACAAGTAGTGCCTCCATGACTTCAGTGCAAATACCACTGCTGCTAACTCTAAGTCATGAGTGGGATAGTTCTGCTCATGTACCCTCAACTGTCGTGAGATATATGCTACCACCCTCTGAGTCTACATCAAGACGCCTCCTAAACCTGCTAATGATGCATCTGTGTAGACGACAAATGTCCTGTCGCTGCTCGGAATAGTCAAAACTGGCGCTGTAGTCAACTTAGTCTTCAAGGTATCAAAGGCCTTCTGGCACTCCATGCTCCAAATAAACTGTATACCCTTCTTCGTAAGGCGTGTAAGCAGCATCAAAATCTTCGAGAAGTCCTGGATGAACTTCCTGTAATAGCCGGCTAAACCCAAAAAGCTACGAATCTCTGTCACCATCTTTGGTGGTTCCCAATCAAGAACTGCTGTAAAATTAGATGGATCTACTACTATGCCCTCTCTACTGATGACATGGACAAGAAATCTAACTTCTGAAAGCTAAAATCCGCACTTGCTGAACTTGACATATAACTGATGCTCTCGCAGGGTCTGCAAAGCTAACCGTAGATGCTGCTCATGATCTGCCTTTGATCTCGAATGAATGAGGATGTCATCGATAAAAACAATCACAAACTGGTCCAAGAAGGGACGGAAAACCCGGTTCATCAAATCCATGAATACCGTGGGTGCATTGGTTAACCCAAATGGCATGACCATGAACTCGAAAGATCCATATCGAGTCAAAAAAGTAGTCTTAGGAATATTTATCTCCCGAACCTACAACTGATGATAACCAGAATGAAGATCAACCTTCGAGAAATACTACGGTCCCTGCAACTGGTCGAACAAGTCCTCAATCCTAGGTAATGGGTACCTATTCTTGATAGTGACCTTGTTCAACTCTCTATAATCAATACACAAACGCATATTGCCGTCCTTTTTCTTCACGAAGAGAACCGACGCTCCCCATGGAGACTGACTCTGACGAATAAAACCCTGAGCTAATAACTCGTCCAACTGGGTTTGAAGCTCCCTCATCTCAGCTGGTGCCATGTGATAGGGTGCGCGGGATATCGGGGCTGTGCCTGGCTGTAACTCAATACAAAACTCAACCACTCTCACAGGAGGTATGTGACGCCCCAGGGTTCACACAAGGCTGCAATCCCAGGTGAAACCCGGATTGTCAAACCTGCCAAGCACCAACCACCA
>BQKN01054657.1:0-16367 GCA_022839385.1 Asparagus kiusianus | reverse complement strand
CATCACGTGTTGACTTTCGTCGCCACGTGTTGACTTTTGTCGCAACGTGCTGTCCGGCGTTGACCTAAGGTTACGCGTTGACCGGCGTTCGCCTTAGGGTTTCGGGACCGTCGAAAGGTTGAAGTGTGAAGTTCACGCATATCCTCAATCGCCGGTCGAAGAGAATGAACATCGGGGGATCGGAATAATCGTTTGGGGATTGAAATGGCCATCCGGGGGTCAGAAGGCTGTCCAGGGGGTCAAAACCCGGGCAAAGCACCCCGGGGTGCCTCGGCATTGCCGAGACACCCTTGGGGGTGTCTCGGTTTTGCCGAGACACCCCTAGGGGTGTTTGGCTCTTCTAATTGGTCCCCCCCCCTATTCGTCCTTTTGTACACTTGTACATGGTCCCCCCTTCTTTTTTATTTGAATTTCAAAGAGAAAAGCCTCCCCCTCAAAACCGAATTCTCCCCCTCCATTTTTGGTTTTCTTCATCTTCTTCCCCAAGATTTCTTTCCTCCATTGAAGAATCCATCAACCCTCAAGCAAGCTCGGGTTTTTGGTGGATACCCATTTGCCGAAATTGCCTCCTCTTCCAAACGAGGGTCTTGGCCTCCATTTCCGAGCTCGGAAGAATTTCTTTTAATTTGGGTAAGATCTCTTTCACAATCCCCTTATTTTCTTGCAAAGATCGTACATTTATGCTTGCAATAGATAATGGTTTATGGATGAAATATGGACTGGGGGGTTTTATTACAAAACCCGAAACTTTGGGGGTTTCTTGTGCAAAAGAAGTAATGGCCGAAATTTGAGGGACTTGTTTGTAAAATGTGGCTGAAATTTTGTGGGGGTTTTTGTGCAAACATGAATTGAAATTCGGGATTAGGGTTCATGTTTGTTTCCTCAAGAGAGGGGGGTGCTTTGTGCAAGAGGATTAAGGAATTGTTTGGAGGGGTTTATTTGCAAAACAGCTCATATAGTTTTCTGGGGTCTAATTTGCAAAATAACCACGAATTTGGGGCTGAAATTCAGAGAGTGTTGACCCCAAACTCTTGATCGAATTTTCGGTAAAGGCACGTGGATGCAAAACCAAAAGTTCGAGGAGGGGCTTTTATGTAAAATTGACCAAATTCTGCAAAAGGACTTATTTGCAAAATTTGATCAGAGTTATAGGGTACCGGGATGTTAGATGATCAAGTATAATGACCATGACCCGAGTCACACGTGTCCTTGGCCTGAATTTGGCCTTGAGCACGGGGGGTATTTTGGGTATTTCACCAAAATCTATCGCGAAACGGCGACTATCGTTTTGCATGCACGAAATTCGTAGATTTAATTAGACTTTAACTGCAAAATCCTATTTGTTTATAGGATTTCAAGTCCAAGTGCTTAATTTCCCCTTTTTCGATGTTTCGTGTATTATATATTGTACCTGATGTACTGCTCTTCACTGCAGATTTGTGATGTCTTCTCGTCGTGCTCAGCTTTCCAGGAGTCGCTCCCACTCGCAGCACAGCGAGGAGGAGGCTCCCGCTGTATCTTCTTCAGCGGCTTCTTTTTATGGGGGTGAGGATTTTGATTTTCTGTATCCCGGATTGACCTCTCGCGGGTCATGAAGGAAGAACCGATACCCCTCCCGCGGGGGTTAAGGTTTCAGACTTGTTTTGCTTTAGCCAATTCAAGTCTTCGGATATATCGGGGCGATCTCGTGTCGTCTTACACCTTACAGGTCGGTATATATTATCACGGTATCTACGTGATGATACGTACCGTCCTCTCGGTGTAGGACGCTCGAAATCGTCACTCCAGTTATCCCGCAAGTAATCTTATGACATGAATTTTCTGACTCCATCTTCATGCTCTGTTGCAGTCGATTTTCCCGGGGGTAGTCTCCCTCACCATGCCCCTACCGGTTGCAGCAAGGAAGTGTTCTCTTCAGCTTCCGCTAGGCAGATCATCGATCCCCTTCCGCAGTTTGGCCATGATCGTTCGGACGAATTCTGTCGTCTGATAAAGGAGGGAGGGCGTCACTGTTTACGCCAACTTATCACCGATGCTCCCCTCACCGCAGATGCTACTTCTACTGAGGCTTTAAAGAAGCCAGATTTTCTATTCGGGGATCGCACCGAGGATCCTGCCGTGCTAACTCTTGCTGAGGAGCATTGGCTAACCCTTGACGAGGGAGCTCTTTTATATATTCCTTCCATTCCTCGCCAGTGTTCTTTTACTCTCTTGGAGAGACAGGCTGTGGGGCGACAGATGTCCTGGTCTCTTACCAATGCTGCTGTCCACATCCAGTGCGGATACATTTCTCATCATAAGAGTCCCGGTTCTCTGGGGTATCAATCCATTTGCGGTCTTCGCCCCGGGATCATGGGTCTCGACACCGCACCTCCAGGCGAGGTGTCGGCGGCTGCTCTTACCGTGAGGAATCGTCTAGCTCAGCTTGGAAGACAGTTACCTCCACTAGATTACCGATGCTACGGTTGGGCTTTTTCGCCGGGCAAGGGGTGGTGGACCCGCATGACCGGCTATGTTCTGGGAAGGTGGGAGAGGGATCTGAAGGATAGTGGGTTATATGCGCCCATACGAGCTACCATGTACGGGATCCCAGTCAGTTGCCGCCACTTTTTGGCACTGTTAGAGACATACATGCCTGATAGCAACACTTTCCTCACAAGCGGCGGGGAACTAGGGCTGGCTCTTCATGAGATGCACCAGGTTTCGGGCCTTCCGATGGGGAATTGCCCGTATCAGGAGTACTTTCCTTCCAACCAGCAGTTGGATTTGCTAAAGAAAGATAACCCTGATATGTATGACACCATTTGGGATCTCACATGTCACTACCATACCTCACTGCTCCAAACTTCTGCTCCAGCTAAGACGAAGAAGAAGATCAGCTTGAAGCAGTTCGCCGTTTATTTGTTTCAAAACCTGGAGGGTGATTTCGTTGGACCTATCCGTGAGTTGGATGTCTTGGACTTCACCGCTATTAACGAGCTGATGGAGAAGAATGAAACTCATTCTTATACTATTGCCAGCGCCGAGGGAGCTTTTCCCGCCGGGACCACGTTCCGTTCTTTCCTCCGTCGTGCGCAGAAGTCTATAGAGCCTCGGTCTCTGTTGGCCGGCTACCTCGCACTCTGGTTGAAGAAGTGCGTTGTTCCATACCAGTCTTCGGATGACTTACCAGTCGAGGTGCTCTTCCCGGCAGTCCAGTTAGCCTATGGGCGGGAGCTGTCCCTGCTTCCAGCGATGGTGGCCAGCATTCATTGCGGGCTCAGGGGCGTAGTTCGTGTTCTTACCCACGTGGGTTCTAAGCCCTCGACCGAGCTTACCTGCCCGAAGGTTGAGCTGCCTTATGCTTATTTGATGGCGTGGTTCGTTCTACACCGGCCTGACTTGATGTCAGCTCCCCGCATCGTTGACACCCCTGTTCCTTTCCTACAACTGTTGGAGAGGAGTAGGTGGCTTGGGAAGAAATTTGAAGATGTACAATAAGAACTTCAAGTTCGTCGGAACTTGGAGCTCTTCAAGTGCTTTCCTCACTTTTCTGGACGTTATGGCGAGGAGTTGACTGATATGGAGAAACCCCGAACTAACCGGACTGCTCTCGACGTCGGTTGCTTTCGATGGCTGGTAAACATCCGCATCGGGTATCTTGTTCTTCGGGTGAAGAACCGTTGCCATATCGAGCCTTACCTTCCCTGCCGTTTCGCACGTCAGTTCGGCTACGACCAACTATATGTTGGGAACCCGAGCCGTGGTTTACAGGTTAAGGGAGGGCTTGTCGATGGTATACGAGCGTGGTTATGGACCATGGTTGGTTGCACCGGGGCTCAGTTTACTCTTCCTTCGTATAAGCGCAAACCGATGATCACCTTCCTTAGCTACAAGTGGTTCCTTTCTACCTATGAATCCATAGGTGTGAAGAGCCTTTCGGAGTTAGAGTCCGAGCACTTGGTTCAGGCTGCTATGACGGCTGCTCAGAAGCAGGGGAAGAGGCCTGCTCAATCTCCTCCTTCAAGCAGAGTTGATGGAGAGCACCTTCCTGCGGATGGCGATGAAGCTTGTGAGGAGGAAATGGGCATAGACACCGACCAAGTAGAACTTGATGCAGGTTTGTCATGCTTCTTGATTCCCTTCTCCTCAACTTTGGTACATGAAATAATCCGTTGTTTCAGGTGGATCGGCCGACGACCATGAACCTCTCGCTTCACGTCGTGCGAAATCCAAGTTTGGTGGACAAACTTCGCACAATCGTCCCGTCGGTTCCAAGAGGGGTGGTCCTTTGAAAAGGAAGAAGATTGCCTATAGACCTCCTGTTGATCAACGCTCTCATGGAGTAGATTCCGAAGGCTTTGCCGACAGGGAGGAAGGTAACCTTCCGTCATTTTTATTGTTTTAGCATGATCTTCCTTCTGGAATTCGTAACCATGCCTTATGTTCCAGAGTTCCTTGAAGAGGGTGAACTCCCATTGCCTCCTGTATCCCCTAGTCCAGAAAACATGGATTGCTTCGTGCAGCAGATGTGCGACGCCCTTCATGACGGTTCTCTGGGCATCGATTTGAACATTGATCTTGGGTCAGAGTATAGTGTCGAGCCCACTGCTTCTTACTCAGGTATACCTGCATCTGATAATATCTCTTTTGATCATGGGGAAAGAGAACTCGACTGAGGGTGAATCCTTTCATGATGTAGGTTTTGACGACCAGGGGAATGCCTCTGCGCCGAGTTTCTGCGGTCCTGACGCTGGGCTGCTAGTCGATATGCTGGCTGAACAGGCCGCCAAAGGAACTGCGGGACCGCCCTTTACGAGCGATACACTCACAGGTACATCATCAGCCACTAGGACTGATTCTCCTTTGACTACCGACCCTCCCCGTGTTCTAGAAGATGGTGGACTTGCGGGTATGCCGATGATCTTATCACCCTTATTCTCTTTATTTGCCTAAATTTCCATTTTGACTAATGAAGAGATATAACTGTAGGACCAGGCGTTGCGCCTGATGCTGCTGCAGTTTCTGGGGCTGATAGTTTGCTTGGGAGCCATGTCTCCTTGCTACAGCCGAGAGATATGACTGATTCGCCTGCAGGGGTCGATAGACCCTTCATGGCTAACCCTCTTGTTATCTCAGAGTCTACCGTGCCTCCACCCGAGGGAACTTCCGCCAGTACAGGTATACTTCGAATTTCCCTTCGGGTTTCCTTGTCATATTTGATAATCTCTTAATTTTCCCCACTGCTGCTTGCAGGAGCTCGATCATCCTTACACGAGTGTGTTCGTGTCCTTTTGGCCGACTATGATCCTGATAAGGAGATCTTTCGCGCGGACCTCAGCTTCTTCATCGCCTTTTATAATGGCATGATTGAGAAACTCCTTCTCCGAGGATACTGCTTTGACCAGTTCAGGCGTTCCTTTTCTCGCCACATGCTGATGATGAGGGAAGAAGGACACCCAGAGTTGGCTGATTCCTTCACTGCTGATTTTGCTGCTCTGGAGTCAGAGGTTCGAGAGTTGAGGGATTTGAAGGCTGGTGGAGCTTCTTCTTTCATGTCCTCTCAGATAGAGGATAGAATGACTCAGTGGCGTGACTTGAGATCTTCCATCGGCAGCGAGCTTCGGGCCCGTGAGCAATCTGTTACGCAGCTGATGGCCAACCTGGCGAAGAAGGACACCAGCAAAGGCGAGTTACTCAGCTCCCTAGATTCTACTCGTGCAGAGATAGCTAGGCTGAAGGAGGCCTTGGGACGTGCTGAAGAGTCTGCTGCTATAATCACCGAGGACCTGGTTGGATTGGAGCGTTCTCGTGAATGGACACTCGACAAGCTGGGATCAACGCAGGAGGGATTGATGAAGCTGCGAACTGAAGCTGCGGAGGTCCTGAGCAGTTCCGAGGATTCTGTCCGAGCTAGCTTGCAGGCGGAGTTCGAGCAGAGCTATATGGACAGGCTCTCCGGTTTAGAGTCTCATATTCTTAGCCGTCAGCTGCCTTCGGGTTGACGAACTTGTTGTTGTATGCTTTTGTCTTGATCCTTTATGAGAGACTCTGTACTTGCTTCTTTTAACAGGATGTTTTGGTGCACCCCCAGCCCTTAATGCTATGACTTTGAGTTCGTAACTCTATCATCATTCATTTTTTTTATATGGAAAAAGGGCACTTTGCACCGCGTATTAGGCGATGACTTATCCCTACTTAGGATTCAGGATAAAATTCCCCGTGCGTGTGAAGCCCGGATTATGGTGTTATTAATAACAACCTGCCACAATGTGGAATATGTGGGCTTTTGTCCCTTTTTACGGTTAAGGACTAACCGGCAATGCGTGTTAGGCACTGACTTTGGGATTTTTGGCAAACCCCCAGCCTTCAACGGGTTTGACTTGCCTTTACCGATTGCCGTTTGAATCGGGCTAGCATGCGAATTATCTAAATCCGTTCCGCATGTAACGTTGTGCTAAGAAAATTGCTTCTCTTAGACTTACTGCTATGATATTGAATACATAGGCTTCATCTTTCTCACGGGAAAGACTACCCGGCAACGCCGGTCAAGCGTTGACTTCATCCCTGTCTTTTCTGAAAGCAAAGACAGAGGAAAAGGTGCTATGATTTTGAATACATAGACTTCATCTTTCTCACGGGAAAGACTACCCGGCAACGCCGGTCAAGCGTTGACTTCATCCCTGTCTTTTCTGAAAGCAAAGACAGAGGAAAAGGTGCTATGATTTTGAATACATAGACTTCGTCTTTCTCCCGGGAAAGACTACCCGGCAATGCCGGTTAAGCATTGACTTCATCCCTGTCTTTTCTGAAAGCAAAGCCAAGGGAAAGGTGAGACTAGAAGTGAGATTTCCACTCCGAGAATCGAAAAGATTCGGATAACCCTAACTGTCGTAAGGTTTGGTTATCGAATCGAAAGGTTCGAACAACCCTAACTGTCGTAAGGTTTGGTCATTCGACTCTGAAGAGGAAGAATTTTATATTCTATCTTCAGCGGGAAAGGAAACTCGGGGTGGGATCTCCACCCCCAGGATCCGAAGGATGAAACTAGGAGTGGGATCTCCACTCCGAGAATCGAAAAGATTCGGATAATCCTAACTGTCGTAAGGTTTGGTTACTCGAATTGAAAGGTTCAAACAACCCTAACTGTCGTAAGGTTTGGTCATTTGACTCTGAAGAGGAAGAATTTTATATTCTATCTTCAGCTGGAAAGGAAACTCGAGGTGGGATCTCCACCCCCAGAATCCGAAGGATGAGACTAGGAGTGGGATCTCCACTCCGAGAATCGAAAAGATTCGGATAACCCTAACTGTCGTAAGGTTTGATTATCGAATCGAAAGGTTCAAACGACCCTAACTGTCGTAAGGTTTGGTCATTCGATTTGAAATTGGACCTCTCGTTCATTGAAGGAATCGAGAAGGGATTTTGGTTGTGGTCCTAACTGTAGTAAGGTTTGACCAAGTGGGGAGTGTGAGAATGATCATAACCGAAAGAAGGTTTGATCGCTCGATTTGTGGACCTCTCGTTCATTGACGGAATCGAGAGGGGAATTTGGCTTTGGCCCTAACTGTAGTAAGGTTTGACCAAGCTGGAATTGTGTGGTGGAGACTATGAGTAGTCAGAAACCAGTGAAAGTTTTGTGAGGAAAGATTAATCCATCGAATGATTAGATCTCATCTCAGCAAAAGAGTGTTTGTGAGAGTTAAATTCTGTCAAACAAGAATATTCGGAATTCGAATACTGATTTCTTGTTCATCAGCGACCGGGTTATCCCTAAGAATACCCCGATGTGGTATTCTTCCGGGAACTTCCCGGTACCTCAATTCTTCTGAGGATACTAAGGATAGTATCTTTTCAGAAATTTGCCATTTATTGGCATCATGAGCCGATCACCATCTTTGGTGACTAGGCGATATGCGCCGTTCGAGTAGACTGTTTCCACTACAAACGGTCCTTCCCATTTGGGTTCAAATTTGCCTTTCTTCTTGGAATTAAGGATCATAGGACGTTTCTCAGTTAAGACCAAGTCTCCTTCCTTAAAACTCCTTTGTCGAACCTTTTTGTCGAAGGCTTGAGAAATCCTGGCTTGGTAAAACTCAATGTGCTGTTGAGCTTCCAGGCGCTTTTCGTCGAGCATCTCGAGTTCTTCAAGGCGTTTCTGATGTTGTTCTTCGGTCGTCATCTGGGTTGCAAGAGCGATCCGAAGAGATGGAATTTGAATTTCCAAAGGGAGAACGGCTTCACATCCATACACCAATGAGTAGGGGGTTGCGCCGGTCGGTGTACGCACCGTGGTACGATAGGCCCATAGAGCCGCACCGAGCTTATCATCCCAATCTCGCTTGTTATTTTTCACAAGCTTTGACAAGAGCTTTATGATAGTCTTGTTGAAGGCTTCGGCTAATCCGTTTGCTGTGGGATTATAGGCTGTTGACGAGATGTCCTGAATTTTGAATTTTTCGCAGAACCTTATGAAGGCGTTGCTGATAAATTGAGGATCGTTGTCGTGTATGATTCGTCTTGGAACACCATGCCGGTAAATGATATGGTGCTTGATGAATGCAATGACGTTGCTCGTCTTGACTTCTCTGAGTGGAACTGCCTCAGCCCATTTGGAGAAGTAATCGGTGATGGCCAGGATGAACCGGTCACCTTTGACTGATGGGGGGTTTATAGGACCGACAATGTCTATTCCCCAGGTCTCGAAAGGCCACGATGTGACCGAAGGATGTAGATGTTCCGGAGGTTGGTGCATGTAATTCGCGTGTACTTGACACGCGTGACACTTCCGGGCGTATACAATTGCCTCATGCATCATGGAGGGCCAAAAGTATCCCATTCTCCTGATACGATCATAGAGCTTGGGACCAGGTTGGTGCGCGCTGCACTCTCCTTCATGCGCCTCCTTAAGCACTTCTTCAGCTTCTTTGGTTGATAGGCAACGTGCCAGCATGCCATCATACCCCCTGCGGTATAGCGTTCGATTCTCCGTATTATAGTAGAATCTTGGAGCTCTTCGTCTGATCGACTCTCTCTCCTTTACGTCTTCTGGCAAGATTCCGTGTAGGACGTAGTCGACGATGGGGAAACGCCAATCTCGGGGTTCGAATTCAGCCTGAGTTGTGTGCGCCTCCTGAACCTCTTCTTCCTTGTCGTCTTCATCGTGAAGCGGCACTAAGAGTTGGTGAGTTCCTACCGTGACAAATTGCTCTGTCCCGGGAGGCTGTGCCAGAGAAACAGCTAGAGCTGCTAACGCATCTGTGTAAGTGTTCTGCAACCGCGGAACGTGCTCGATGAAGAATCCTTCAAACGACTCCGCTAGCTCCACCGCCATCTTGTGGTATGGTAGCAAATCCTGACTTCAGACTTCATACTCCCCTTGGACCTGTTTGACTATCAGTTGAGAATCACCGAATGCTTCGAGATACTCAACCCCCAGCTCCTTGGCGAAATTGAGTCCTATGATCAGTGCGTTATACTCTGCCACGTTATTCGAGCACGGCTCAGTTAATGAGTAGGCTCGAGGCATCACATGTTTTCCTGGGGAAACTAAGACCACTCCAACTCCGGAGGAGATCTTAGAACATCCAGGAGTACCTGCGGCATTAGCTGCTCTTGAAGCGTCGTCGAAGTACAAACGCCACACTTGTTGGTGTGAAGTTGCGTTGACTTCGTGGGTTTCATCAGGTAAGTCGTCGTATATCTCGGCGGCGTCCGTAGCTGGATTAGCTGCCAAGAGATCACAGATGGCCTGTCCTTTTACTGACTTCTGCTGTTTGAAGTGCAGATCGTATTGGGACAAGAGTAAAGCCCACTTCGCTAATCGCCAGCTCATGGAAGCCGGTTGAGTCATGAACACTCGGACTGGGTTAACTTTGGAGATGACGTAGATGGTTTGTCCGACCAAGTAATGCCGCATCTTCTGGATGGCGAACACTAAGGCTAGGCACTCCCTCTCAATCATGGGATATCAAGATTCCGCGCCCACCATGGTTCTGCTCAAGTAATATACCGCCTGCTCGTGACCGTTATCGTCATCTTGTGCAAGCAATGCACTTAATGAGTGGCTCGTCGCCTTAACATAGATCAAGAACGGTTTGCCCGATTTCGGTGCAACGAGTACGGGAGGTTTCGAAAGATATTCTTTGATACTCTCGAATGCCTTTTGACAGGCCTCGTCCCATACGAATGACACGCCCTTCTTTGTAAGCCTAGAGAATGGTTGGCATTTCCCCGAAAGGTTTGAGATAAACCGACGGATATAAGCCAATCGCCCTTGCAGTCCTCTGAGCTCTTTGAGGTTCCTCGGAGGTTGCAATTCATTGATCGCCTTCACTTTATCCGGATCAATGTGAATACCTTTGGTGGTGATGACGAACCCCAGGAATTTACCACTGGACATTCCGAGGAAAGACTTGGTAGGGTTCATCTTTAACTGATGGGCCCGCATCAAGTCGAACATGGTCTTCAAGTCTTTGATGTGATCATTTTTATTACGACTTTTCACGACCAGATCGTCCACGTAGCACTCAACCGTCTTTCGGAGATGTTCCTGAAAGATCTTCGACATAGCTCGCTGATATGTAGCTCCTGCATTCTTCAAGCCGAAGGGCATGACTGTGTAGCAGAATACGCCGAGAGGCGTTCTGAATGCAGTGTGCTTCTCATCATCTGGATGCATCTTTATCTGGTTGTAACCAGAGAAACCATCCATGAAGGACATCCTCTCAAACCCACACGTGTTGTCGATGATAACATCCGTGATGGGGAGAGGAAAGTCATCTTTTGGACAGGCTGCATTGAGGTCCCTGAAGTCGATGCATATCCTGATCTTCCCGTTCTTCTTTAGAACCGGGACAATATTGGCAAGCCATTCGGGATGTTGCTCCTCTCGGATGAATCCCGAATCGACGAGCTTTTTGACTTTAGCCTCGATCGCTTCCATCATTTGCGGACGAAACCGTCGTTGTTGTTGTTTGACTGGTTTGACGTCCGGCTTAATGTTGAGGCGATGCACTGCTATGTTTGGGTCGAGACCCGGCATGTCTTCATAATTCCAGGCGAACACGTCGATGTACTCCTGGATAAGAGAAATCAACTCCTCCTTCTCTTCAGGTAGGAGGCTGTCGCTGATGAATATTGGCTTCGGATTTTCTTCGCTGCCCATATTCACCTGAACGACTTGGTCTTCGGTAGGAGGCTCTCTCTGCTCGAACCGGTCGCCATACTGCATGTTTAAGTGATGAACCCACGGGTCTTCCCATGTCGGCATCTCATCATCTTCTTCTATGGTCGTTGGATCAACCGTCACCATATTCGACATTAGCTTCTTAAACACTTCACCAAGACTGGCGTCGGAGTCCCAATCCGAAGAGTCGGAAGAATATCCCTTCCTAGTCTTGTTAGCAATCTGGTCGATGATTTGCCAGCCACACTCTTCGTCTGATGAGACATAGCCTAGACCTCTTTTGTGGCGATAATAATCATCGGGTTTTCCTTTCGGTACATAGGCCATCCGGGGTGGAACCCGTGGACCTCGACCAAAGAAAAGACCCTCTCCAAGCTTGAAGTCATACCCGTGCCTTTCCATCATGTTGCGTGCTTTCGCATCGTATCTGGATAGATGACGGGCCGGTTTATCATCGTCGTCTTCCTCTTCTATGAAGTGGTCGGGTATCGGAGATGCTCTTCCTTTGCCGTAGACGACCTCCTTTCCACCCCCAATCCCTGCGGGGATGATAAGCGTTGTTCCGCAAGGGTCGTGTACCTGCTTCTTCGTCAAACAAAATGATTGAAGAGGCATATACAAATCAGGGTTAGCATATAGTTCGTTAGTGATATCATCGAGACCCGTCGAGTACTCTAAGTCATCGTTTATTGATAGTTCTTCGGCAAGTTGCCAATTACAACTATCTTCCGATGATTCATCATCGTCAAGATTGATTACAATGGGTACAATGTCGTTTAAAACAAAACCGCCATCATAATCAAGCCCTGGTTCGGTATCAGCTTCATCTCCGCTGTCCGTTCCTTGGGCCGATGGTTCAGTATCGGATTCAGCGCCGTATAAAAGGGAATCGGTGAAATAATTCTCCAATCCCTTGAACGGTTGCTTATCCGCGACCACCGTCTTGACTTCATTATCTGTGCCCACATATTTGAGGCATTGATGCAGAGTTGACGGGACTATAAGGTTACCGTGGATCCAAGGCCGACCCAACAGCAAATTATAGGAAGTTTCCGCGTCAATCACATAGCATGTTACTTCCGACTTCAAATCCCTAATCTGGCATTTGATTCGGATCTTCCCCAAGGGTTTGGACCCGCTGGTGTTGAATCCGTAAATCGTCGTGCCAGTGGACGCTAATTTGCTAGTCGGGATTCCGAGATGATGCATCAATCGGAATGGCATGATGCTAACAGCGGAACCCGGATCAACTTGGATCCGGTTGACAATGCTGGAGCCAATATGCCCGGTGAAGTACAACGGCCTATCATGATTAGAGTTCTTTGTCTGCATGTCTTCTTTGGTGAAAGAGATGCAGGGGAAGTGATGTGCCGCCAAATTGCAATGCTGAGCTGATGACTCTGGTTCTTCGTAAGATGGCTTGATTCGAGTCAAGAAGGCTTCGGAATCACTCAAGGCTTCTTGTAGCGCCTTCCGTGTATCCTTCGACAACCGCAGCAACTCGTATAGAGTTATCCTGGCCGGGATGTTGGCCAGTTGCGCCATAATGTCGAACTGAGGCTGAGAGCTCGTATTCCCCGGTTTGTCTCGCCCAATCGGGTGATTGAATCGAGATTGCCTCGGGTTCTGAGCTTCTTGACGTACGGGCTCTTTTCCCTTATCCTTCTGCGGGATTCTCTCCGTAGCTGCTGGCGTTGGGGGAATTGCTGCAATCCCTAGTTCTGCCAGCGTCTTGGAAGGTGGGGTTTTGGTACCCAACTGCTCGGTGGCATCCGGATACTTGAAATGATACTCATTCCCACTTCGGGTTGCAAAAGCTTCTTGTTCATCTTCAGAAAGCGGGAAAGTTGGAATTTTGTCGTCATCCACCCCCGGTATGGCAGAAGCACCGTAGCACGATTTGCCCTTCCTCTTCGACTTCTTCTTATTCTTTGTGGAAGAGGTCCCGGCCCATTGCTCATCTGCGATCAAATCCGGATGAACCCACAAGATCTCGCCATTTGGGGCTGTGTGTGGCACAAGCCCTTTCTGGCGCTGCTGGTGTGGATCATCGTTCACTGTCTTCACCGCCGCTTTGATCACCGTCTCGTGTTGGAACCAACTCGAGGGAACAGATCCAAAGCTAATGGACACGGTATTTGCACCCACCTTCTTCTCTTTGGGCTGTTTCATAGTAATAACCCCGACATCGATTAGAGCCTGAATTTTATCCTTGAGGGCGTAGCATACCTTGGTAGGATGGTGCACCGCTCGGTGGAATGCGCAGTATTTCGGATCGTTGACCCTCTTGGCATCTTCTTGATCCTGAATCGGCGGCAACTTGATCTTGTTGTTCTCGACCAAGTACTTGAAGATACCGGGGATTTCATCCTCCTTGAACGAGTAGACCTTTGGGAACCTCGGCTCCCCAACCTTTTGCTTCTGGTGCTGTTGTTGCCACCTGGGTTGTTGAGGCGCCCTCTGCTGCTGCTGTTGCGGCTGCTACGGCTGTTGCGGCTGTGCTTGCACCTCAAAGACTTGATTTGCGACCACCGCATTCGCATGCGCCTTCCCTTTACCCTTGGGGGTAAAATTTGGTTGCGGGGCATTGTTGGGTATTTGTCCCCTCTCTGCCTTTTTCCTCTTGAGGAATCGTTCAGCTCGCTCTCCACGCATCTTCAAATCCTTCCAGGTTTTAGATGGCGCCATTCCCATGGCTTCAAGGATGTCGAGCGTCAAATTGTTGTGGCAAGTCTCAAGGATGAAATCCTCGCTGACCGGATCCCTGCAATTCATAGCTTTGTTCCGGAACCTCTTCACGAAGTTTTCAACCGTCTCGCCGTTCTTTTGCTTTTCATCGAACAGCGTACCGATTGAAACCTCGGTGTCATCATCAAAGAAGTTTGTTAGGAACATGTCCTCCATGTCATCCCAGCCGTTGATGCTCCCAGGCTTGAGACGGCGGTACCAATCGAAGGCAGCTCCACGAAGAGTGCCGACGAATGACCGCACCATGAGGGGCTCATTTCTGGAAATTATTCCTAAATGAGACTTGAAGTAGATTAAATGTTGGGTAGGGGAACCCTTCCCATCAAACGGCGTAAAGTTAATCAGATTAAACTTTGCCGGATATGGGATCGATTCCCACTCCCTTGGATAGGGGCAGGGTATACCAGACCTTTTTACCTCTTGAGCACTCATCAACGCATTGATTTTGCTCTCCAAGTCTTTCATCTTCCTGTCCTCACTTGTCTCGGTCTTCGAGTGGCTTCGAGGTGAGGCGACATGGTCCTCCTTTGCATTATCCTCTGCGGGACCACCCCCAGTGTTGGTGTTGACAGGAGGGACATTAACATTATCCCCTTCCCGTTCATGCTCCTCCGGATTGCGTTGACTCGGTTCTCCTTGGTGAACCGTCATTGCCGCGATCTGTTGGTCGTGCATCTCCCTCATCCGCTGCATGGCCATCTCCATTTCGAATTTGAAGCTCTCCTTTTGCTTGGCCAGGGCTTCTTCAAGTATCTTCGACACTTGTTCGGCGCTGATCATGAGCGATTCATAAGGTTGGCCCGCGCTTGAAGTTGTGTCGTCGGATGCGACGGCGGAGCAGGTATCAGAATCAGCATCTGATTCTTCTTCTTCTAGGGAAAGTCCCTTATGTACTCTTGGGTAATTCTTTCGTTTGATGGTTCCCGACCGTAACCACGTCATGCATCGGGATGCCTCGGCAAGCTGATCCAAGTTGAGACGTGGTGTTGATCCCCCTCTGCCGGTCATGTTGACTGACACTTTCGGGTATTCATCCTCTCGGCGGAGCGGTTTCTTCTTATGGAAACGCTTCGGCTTGGAGAGTCTCTCGAACACCGAGATTCTTGTTGGGGTCTGAGCACAGCAACACTCGGACAGCACTGCCTTGATAATGTTGGCACACGGGCAGCGGGACTCCATATCCTGCATGTATCTCTTTTGAGATTTTCCCACACCCCCGGCCCTGTAGTACAGCTCATCTGCTTGATAGCTGGAGCAACCTACAGAGTGTTGGTAGGTGTCCCTTGGTATAACACGCTCATCCTCAGACGAGTGTGTTTCCCTTTGGGAATGCAAAACTTGGTTAGATTTTTCAAGAGTGGCCCGTTCAATTTTACGCTTTTGGGAGCGTAGAAATCGAACGGGCTCTTTTAGTTCGACTCGCAACTCAGTGCGGTCGGTGATAGGGGCTTTCCCTTTTTCATCTTTCTTGGGGGGATTGATTCGACCCCCGGTCTGGTTTTTAACTTGGGGACCTTTCAATGGTCCCAGCCGTTCTTTGACGGGTATTCTTCCTCGGTTCTCGGGTAAGGGACCGAGGCGACTCGTCAAAGGAACCTGGGATCTTGAATGATCCCCTTTTTTACCTGGCCCTGTTGAGGGTGCCGGTACAGGAGGAGTAGGCTCTGATTTGGTTGAACTCTGGGCGACAATCTTGCCCTTCTTTGCTGGAAGTGTTGGTGTCGATTTAGGAACCCACACCAGTTTGCTTTTGGACGGCGTTTTGACCGCCGTTTCTTGCTGCATCTCCTCTGCCTTCTTTAGGAGGAGCCGGGCATGTGCAAGTAGAGCACGGCGCTTTTTGATTCGCTCCTCGAGCGTGGAGCGGTTCCTCTTGACGCGGATCCACTCACTCGCTCCTGATTGGGAGGGGAGGTTGATTGCTTGCCGTTGCTCTTGTCGCTGCCTCGACTTCAGATCCTCTGCATAACGCACTCCATCTTTCGACTCCTTAGCCCTGGTGAGCTGTTGAGCGAGGCGTTGGCGGCGTCTTTGGATCGCCCTTTTTGATGGTGTTGGAGCAGCATCACCCATTGCCTTTGGTGCTGTTGGATCTACGTTCTTGACCACACTGATCGACGCAAGGCCGTTGTGTGGTGCAAGTGTAGCAGCAGCGACGGCGGGGTCTTGAATTGAGGAGTTGGAGATCCCGCAAGCCCTTTTTGGAGATGGGTTCTTCCTGCGCCGGTGCGGAGAGGCAGATCTGGAGGAGGAGGAGGAGAGGTACTTTTCATACTTCTGCTGGTCGAACTCGTACTCGACCTCTTCATTCACCCGGATCTTGAAGGCCGGTTGCGTCACTCCGATCTCGGCAGCGTGATCGGTGGCTCCCACTGTGGTCGCCAGCTTGTTTCCGGTAAAAGTTGCTGTTTTCATTGATGTTCTCTTTTTCGAGATCTGTTACAACTTCGAG
>BQKN01054655.1:0-16932 GCA_022839385.1 Asparagus kiusianus | reverse complement strand
TTGATAGTCAACCAAGTTTGTGGAGAGTATGAAGTCAGGAACCCAGATCTGATTCCATACCACCAGGAGGCCGTCAGAATAGCGGATTCTTTTGAAGAATTTTATATTGAATACATCCCTCGTCTCCAGAATGCTTATGCAGATGCACTGGCAGCACTAGCAGTATCACTCGCGCAACCGCCCGAAGCTGAACTGCTAGTCACAGTAAGATCACACCAACTCTGCATACCTATATACGATATGGATATCGAAGAGGAGGATGATAGAAATGTAAACGCCAAAGAGGTGAACTCAACCCAAATCGGGTCTGAGTCCCGAGATTGGCGCTTTCCCATTATTGATTACGTCCAGTATGGCATTTTACCGGAGGATGTAAAAGAAAGAGAATCTATTCGCCGAAGAGCACCACGGTTCTTTTACAATACTGAGACCCGTACATTATACCGTCGAGGGTATGATGATTTGCTTCTCCGATGCCTTTCGAACGAAGAAGCAAAAGAAGTTCTTAAGGAAGCACACGAAGGAGAATGTGGCGCACATCAGCCCGGTCCCAAACTTTATGATCGAATCAGAAGAATGGGATATTTCTGGCCAACAATGGTACGTGATGCGATCGAGTAGGCCCGAGAATGTCACGCCTGTCAAGTGCATGCGAATTATATGCACCAACCACCGGAGCGGTTACACACGTCAACCACGTCCTGGCCCTTCGAGACATGGGGTATGGACATTGTCGGTCCTATTTTTCCTCCCTCAGTCAAAGGTGATCGATTTATCCTCGCTATCACCGACTATTTTTCAAAGTAGGCTGAAGCCATTCTGCTTAAAGAAGTGAAGACGAACAATGTCATCAACTTTATCAAGCATCATGTCATATATCGACACGGCGTGCCGAGGTGGATCATTCATGACAACGGTCCGCAATTCATAAGGAACGCTTTCATCAGGTTCTGTGACAAATTCAAGATTCAAGATGTTTCGTCAACGGCTTATTATCCCGCTGCTAATGGTTTAGCTGAGGCTTTCAACAAGACGATCATCAAGATCCTGTCAAAACTCGTGAAAACCAATAAGCGAGATTGGGACGATAAACTCGGCGAAGCGCTTTGGGCTTATCGCACCACCATACGTACACCTACGGGAGCCACCCCGTATTCGTTAGTATACGGATGCGAAGCAGTGCTACCGTTGGAAATTCAAATCCCATCCCTTCGGATCGCTCTCGCAACGGAGATGACGACCGAAGAGCAGCATCAAAAACGTCTCGAAGAACTCGAGAGGTTGGATGAAAGGCGCTTGCAAGCTCAACAACACATTGAGTTCTATCAAGCCAGGATATCTAGGGCTTTTGACAAAAGAGTCCGCCAAAGAAGCTTTAAGGAAGGAGATCTGGTCCTCGCTGTTCGCCGACCAATAATCCTCAACTCCAAGAAGAAAGGTAAATTCAAACCCAAGTGGGAAGGACCGTTTGTAATAGACACAGTCTATTCAAACGGCGCTTACCGCCTAATTTCTTTAGAGGGCGTCAGGCAATTAATGCCAATAAATGGGAAGTTCCTGAAAAAGTACTATCCCTAGTACATTCAGAATAACTCATTTATCGGGAAGTTCCTTGAAGAATATTACACTTAATATTCTACAGGATAACCCAAATTCATTTTCACCACCAAAATCCCTCACTGATCAGGTCCAATTGACAGTGAGTCCACAAAAAAATGTTCTTCTGGGCCTCTTGACTCTTTCCATGAACAAGAGGTCCACTTTCAGTTCGGAGTCCCCTTTCGATAAACGAAAGAACTCCCTTTCTTTTCTCTTTGGTTAAACCCTCTCGTGGTTATAACTAAAGTTGGAATTTTACTTCGATAAACGAAGGACTCATCTTTCGATCAGATAACCAATCCTATAAAAGGTAAGTTTATCTAGGTCTTCCAGATTCTCGGAGTGGAGATCCCACTTCTAGTTTCTTTCTTGCACTGGAAATAGAATATAAAATTCTTCCTTTCCAGAATCAAGGAATAGAATATAAAATTCTTCCTTCCTTGTTTGGGGAATAGAATATAAAATTCTTCCTTCCCACATCGATCCTTTTTTTCAAAATTTATCAATTTAGGATTCATCCTAGGAAGTTTATCCCGAATCCTAAGCAGGGATAAGTCTGCGCCTAACACGCGCTGCCAGTTTAGTCTTTCTCCGATTGAAAAAGACACCAGAGTTCGATTCTGGGGTATTTTATCCAGAAACCTAAGCAATGATAAGTTCGCGCCTAACACGCGTCGCCGGTTAGTTCTTAACCGTTAAAAAGAACACTCGTCCACATATTCAACATTGTGGCAGGTTGTTATTAATAACACCAAAATCCATGCCTTACACGCGTGGGGAATTTTATCCTGAATTCTAAGAAAGGATATGCCGACGCCTAACACGCGTCGCCGGTTTGGTCTTTATCCGTAGATAAAGATACCAGAGCCTGACTCTGGGGACCTTAATCCCGAAGCCTAAGTAGGGATAAGCCAACGTCTAATACACGTTGTTGGGTAGCCTATTCCCATGACAATGGCGAAGTCTACATATTCGAAGTTGTAGCAAAAAGTCTGAGGGAGTTCATTCCTTTAGCACAACGTCACATACGGAACGGATAAAAACAATCCGCATGTAAGCCCGACTCAAACGGTAGTCGGTAAGAGCACATCAAATCCGTGAAAGGCTGAGGATTTGCCAAAAATCCTGAGTTAACGTCTCATACACGTTGCTGTTTAGTCTTTTCACAGGAGAAAGACGAAGTCTACGTATTCAATGTCGTAGCACTAAAAGAGTTAACTCTTTTAGCTTAACGTCACGTGCGGAAAGGATTTAGACAATCCGCATGCTAGCCCGACTCAAACGGTAGTCAGTAAAGGCTAATCAAATCTGTTGAAGGCTGAGGGTTAGCCAAAAATCCTAAAGCCAACACCTCACACGTGTCGCTGGGTAGCCTATTCCCGTAACAATGGCGAAGTCTATGTATTCGACATCATAGCATGAAGTCTCAGAGAATTCAATCTCTGAGCGCAACGTTACATGCGAACGGATTTAAACAATCCGCATGCTAGCCCGACTCAAACGGTAGTCGGTAAAGGCTCATCAAACCCGTTGATGGCTGAGATTTGCCAAAAATCCTATGAGTATTATGGTCAATCATTTCAAACGGAATGACGAATCATAGTAAAAATAAAGATGAAAACCAGTTTCACTAAAAGAATCGAAAGTCAAAATACACAGCAAACGAAATCATACATCAAGTCCATGACCAAAAATCTGCTGACTGATCTTAGAAAGCTTCTCATCATAAGCTTGACTAAGTTCAGCTCTAATGGACTCCTCGGTGGCGGTCGAAGTCTTCGCAGCAGTCTCCTCTGTCTCGACTAGCTTCTGCTTCAAGGACTGCAACTCATCAGACAAAGCCATGCAGGTTTGCTGATCCTGTGCTTTCGTCATCTGAAGAATACCCAAAGTCTCCTCTTCTTCGTGGAGTTCTCTTCTGAGCCGGTCTATCTTGGTCTCGCAAGAGGTAATGGAAAAGTCGAGCTCGGCAAGTGAAGATAATCTAGTAGCAAGGCCGGTCTCGACTCGATCTACTCGGTCTCGCTGCATCTGAATCTCAAGCTCAGCGAGAATCTGAGTCTCGCGCAGTGACTGTAAGCGGGTATCCAGCTCAGCAGCAATAAACGAGGAAGCGCCTACATCTCGGAGCTCACGAAACATCTGAAGCTCATGATCTAGGCAATCGAGGTCGTCAACTATAGCCTGTGCCAAATCTGGATATCCTGCTCCCCTTATCAAATTGACTTTGGAATCAAGGAAAGGCTTGAATTGGCGAAGAAGGAGTCCACCATGGAAGAGCTTGCCAATCATAGCATTCATGAAGGAGAAGAAGGAGCGAAGTTCTATGCAGAGAACGATCTTCTCAGGATCGTCGTCTGATAGCAACTCTTTCACAAGAGCATGGAGCCGAGAAGAAGGCCCTACACAAAGAAGAGGAAATCCGTTAGAAAAAGACCTTGAGGAAGAATAAACAACATTCTCAGTTGCTTAATTCATACCCTCTTGAGTCACTGGGGGTAGTGGAGATGTAACGGCTGCAGATGTATCAACTGGTGTAGTTGGTCTCACAGCCGGCTCAACAGGGTCATTCTCGACAAAAGCTCCTGTCAAATTCAAAACAGAATTCGCAGAGATATCACATTATAGCTGCATTAGTCAAAATTGGCTAGTCCTATAATCAACTCAGAAGGAGGCACATACCTTCAAAGGAACCGTCCTCGGGATCTTTGGCGAATGTGGACTCAGGAAACATATCTCCAGGTAGCTGGTCATCGATCTGAGGGGAGCTATACATGAAGTGCAGCATAGGAGTGTCCGCAAACAAGCCTTCCTCGTCAAAATCATCAATCGAGAAGTCTGACACAAGAGAACATAAGTACCAAAGGAGAATGAAGAGACTACAACCAATAAAAATGAGTTACCTTTCATGGGTGTATTAGCCTCTTTATTTCCAAAATCCTTGTTCGCCTACTGCAAGTTATCTGAAGGAGCAGGAAGTACAGAGACGATTAGAGGATGCACAAATTCCTTTGTGTGCCATCTAAAAGATACATTGTCAATAGTAGATGTACCTGGATCCGCGGGATCAGGTCATACATTAATATCCTCCCTAATGTCAGCAACTCTTGTAGGCCTCTCTACATGGGGCAGTGGGTCAGGCTCACCAGGAGATACAGGAACGGGATCGGGTCTCAGCTCGCTCTCTACACGCTCTCCTATATAGAGATGGAAAAGCATGAGTCAATGTTCAGAATAATCAAGAGGATGGTTTACAGGGTAGATGTTACCTCCGTCACTAGCAGGATCATCACCAGCCAAGTCCATATCAGAGGCTTGGGAAGCTGCACGCGGCTTGCGGGCTAATCTCTTCCGCCTAGCAGCAGGGATAATAATCGAAGGTCTCGCTCGGGGAGGAGGACAGAACTCTTCTTCCTGGTCACCAATGGTCCCTGAAACATCAAACCATTGTTAGCTTTAATAATTCTGGAAAGCAGAAGAAAAAGATGAATGGTTAACCTCGTTCGGAAAAATCCTCGTAATCTTCAGGATCTCCGCCTGAAGCCTCGTCCGCAGAATGGAAAGTCCTCTTTCCCTCTTCATCAATCCGACGAGTCTTGTTCCGTGTCCTCTGTGACCGAGCGTTTTCCCAAATCCTACGGGAATCAACCTGAGAAGCTTCCTCGGCCTCTAGCTCTGCAATCGGCTTCACGGGGATAGTCTTATTGGCTGCTAACAACCACTTACAGCTCAAGAAAGTGAGGTTCAACTGCCAATCAGCACTCGGGAGACTGAACTTAGCACCAGTACAGCCAGTCACGGTCCACAACCAAGCACGGAGACCATCCACCAAACCACCGTGGGCCCGAAGTTGCTGACGGGGATTCCCGACGTAAAGCTGATCATAGCCAAACTAGCGAGCGAATCGGCAGGGTAGATATGGCTCTATGAAACACTGATCCCTCACCCGAAAAGTTAGATAACCTGGCCTAATGTTCACTAGTCAGTTAAAGCAGCTGATGTCCAAGTGAGTTCGATACTCTCTCGGCCTCTCCTCATCTATCAAACAATCGCCGTATCGGCCGGAGAACTGCGGAAAGCAAGTGGAAAATGTCTGTTTTCGTGAAAAGCTGCTGTTTTCATTGATTCGGTATCTGTTACAACTTCAGGCGTTACAACAGAGTTAAATATGAAAACAAAAGGTTACAACTCTTCTGAAAATAAACACGAGGTCCCGGTTTGGTGCGGTCTCGCTTGTGTGGGTTGTTGGCCTGTGACGGGGATGTCGATATCCGTGGACCGCCGACTCTTTAAGATCCTTTCCGGGAAAATCCGGCAGAGTTTCGTCTATCCGCGTAGGATATAGAAACAGAACCTCGTCGATCCGCGCAAGATCTAGAGGTTATAAGCGTATATCTCGGCTAAAACGAGATAATAGCTCTTCTTAGTGTCACCGCTAAGGAGCAACACTAAGGAAGGGGGGTGAATGACGGTGGAGACTCCTCGATCCGGCAGGGCTTCGACGCTCTAAGCTCCGAAATTTCAGATCTCGAGGATAATCCCAAGACCAGAAATTCTTCTCCCAAAACCAAGGCTAAATCAGAGCAAAATCAAGAGCCCTTGTAAATGGAGGGCTAAGGGGGCTATTTATAGCTAAATGAGAGGGCCTAGGGGCCATATGGACACCCCAAGGGGAGAGACACCCCCCTAGGGGTGTCTCGGCCAAGGCCGGGACACCCCCATAGGGGTGTCTCGAGCCTGCCGAGACCTGCTTGGGTGTCCCCGGTTCAGCCCGAGGCCGTGCCGTTGTTCTGCCGCTGTCCCGTTGTTGACTTTTCGTCCGAACTCGGATTTGAGTGCTTTCGGATGCGTTGGAATTCTGACGAAGAGCTTTGTAGATCCCGATGGTTGTATTATCAGTGTGGTGATCGGGACACGGCGGGCGTTGGCCCAATTGCGGTGATCACGGGATTTTCGGTCAATCTGTATCCCCGTGATTCTGACATTCTGTCGGCTCACGTAGTCCGTCGGTTCACTTCAGGTGCTTACCGACGTCATTTGAACTCTTGTGAACCGGGTAGTGACGTTCAATCGTCGCTCGTTGACACTGAGCTGTGTGCGGGGACCTATCGGCAATTTTCGATGCCTACAATGTCCAACACTTGTGGACCTGCAGCTGCTGTCTGACGTCAGAAAATCCGCGCCCCTCCCACTTGCCATTCTCAAGCAACTATAGTAGGGGAACGGAGTGGTCTGTGGCGTTCGGTACCGACATCATATCCGAACGGTGAAGGACGAACCAGGCCATCAAATAAGTGTACGGGAGCTCCGTCTTAATGGTGGGAATCTGACCCGGTAAATCACTTTCCTTCCGTGTAAAGGCACCAGAAAGCTGTCGAAGTCCTTGATGGATGTTGGCCACCATCACCGGAAGAAGTAAAAGTTCTTTCTTATAAGCAAGCTGAACTGCTGGATAGAGCACTTCCAAGGGCAAGGCGTCGCCAGACTGATATGGAACCACACACTTCTTCAACCAAATAGCGAGATAACCGACAAGAAGAGTCATCGGTCGAATCGGTGCGGCGGCATGCCATAAGAATGATTTGAACTTGGTCCCTGCAGGAAAGCCACCCTCAGGACTGCTAGTGGTATAAGAATGAGCGTCAATCTTCTTCAGCAGACTGTTCACCCCTGAGGGAGTAAGTGGGGCCAACTCACAAATAACCTCGCCAGAATTATTCTCCAGATTCTTGAACAAATAATTTGCAAATTGCTTCAGACTCACGAACACCTTAGTCCTCTTTGCTAAAGGCTCAGACTGCGCCAAAGCAATATGATAGTGACAAGTGAGGTCCCATAGAGTCTCATAACGGTCGGGCATGCGATCCTTCAATTGATTCAATTCATGATTTGAGGGAAAGTACTCCTGGTATAGCATCTGTCCCATGGGCAAGCCAGAAATCCTGTGCATCTCATGAAGAGCCAAGCCCAACTCCCCTTGCCGGGTCAGAAAAGTGTTCGAATCTGGATTATAAAGCTCGAACAAAGCACAGAAATGCCTCGCGCTGATAGGCAAGCCATACATGGTGGCACGAACGGCTGCATATAAACCACAGGCGTGCAACTCCTCACCCCATCGGCTCAAGACGTACGTCGTCATGCGAGTCCACCAAAGCTTGTCCAAAGAATGGACCCAACCATAAATCCTGTGACGCGTCGCAGGCATCTCTCGTCCTAGAGCAGCGAGGCGATTCCTCAAGGTAGAAGCGGTGGCAAGGAACTCGTTACGTGGTGGTGCATCCAGCCCTAATACCCTAGGACGCAATCCGGTGACATGACTCCTACTCGAGCCAGGAAATGCCTGATGAGTGATGTAGCCGCAGTGGACACTCTCATGCTCCTCCGTCAAGCGCCACGACATCTCCCGTGTCACAGCCTGACGCCTGAACTCAGTCAATGAACGATGCCGAGGAATCTTCGGTAAATATATGAAGCCACTGCCAGTTTTATGAAGCCACTGCTCAGCCTCAATAAACACGGCATCCGGGTCTTCGACAGAGTCGCCGAATAAGAAATCACTCTTCTGAAGAGGCTGAATAGAACTGGCGTCCTTCACGAAAGGTGCGTCGGTAATCAACTGTCGAAGAGCTCGGTGCCCACCTTCCTTCACCACCTGGGCAACCTCAGTCGACGTGCCCGAAACGAACTGAGGAGTAACTGGAATAGGGGAAAAGTCGTCGGAAGTCGAATAGTACTCGCCACGACGCCCGTACACTGGGTGAGATGAGAACGCTCCAGAAGGATATCCCACTGGAAATAAACAGTTAAATATCTGTTAGTCTCAATTATAAAAGGAAGTTGAACTCATCTTACAAATGGGTAAGATAGAGTCATTGCCTTATAAAGGGTGAGACGATTTGGCCACATTGTGCAATCACAAGATAGGGTATATTGACAATATATCCCTGCCTTATAAAGCACAATGCAGCGTCAAATCGCCCCCTTTATTTTGAGATATGGTTTTGACCAAGCAAAACTTATCTTTAAAGCGTCGATCCTCACCAAGGAGAATCAAGGCTCTTCCCGATTGCCTCACCAAGGAGAACAACGTGGGGTAAAAGGACCAATTTGCAAATTTCTAAGAAGAAAAAAAAGGGGCTAATTTATAAAAAATAGCTCACCAGCGTAAGAGGGAGGCGCGCCATCAGCCGACGCAGCAGGGGAGCGACCTCTCGGGGCACGGGACATGATGACCTGCAAAATAACTCAAGGGGTTAAATTTAAAAAATAATTTCAGCCCCTAATTTTTGCATAAAAACCCTCAAAATTTCAATTTTTACCCCCTGAAGGATTAGCTCGGGGCGTCAAATCACACCCTCAACCCTTACATACAATCCCACGACTCCATACATTAGATCGAACATGAAATAGACCAAGATCATAGAGGATTTACCTGAAGAAAAGCTCGAGATCCAATAAAGATGAGATCTTTAAGGAAACTTGAACCACGCGCTCGAGGGGCCTGAGAGAAATTCTAAATATGGAAGTTTTGAGAGACTTCTCAGTCAAAGATCCAAAGAAAGACTAGATCTAATGCAACTATGAAGTTTTGAGGGAGAACGGATGCTCGAAGGAAGAGAAATCAAAAAATAAGGGAGAGAGGGGGGCCGGCCCTAAGAGAGAGAAAGGGAGGGTTTTATAAAGGTGAACCAGCCTTGAACCAGACCCAAACCAGCCCTGAACCGGACCAGAATTGACTGAACCAGACCAGATCAAGCCAAATCAGTCCAAATAAGGCTGAACCAGACCAGACCAGTCTGAACCAGACCAGACCAGTCTGAACCAGTCTTGAACCAGTCTGAACCAGTCTTGAACCAGTCCTGAACCAGTTTGAACCAGGTTGAACCAGTCTTGAACCAGGTTGAACCAGTTTGAACCAGAATTGAGCCAGAATTCAAATTGAAGCTGAATTGAGCGTCGAAACGACTTCAAGTCGACCGAGGGTTCAATCCCTTGTTTATTTTGGTCTCTCCCGCGCATTCGGAAGGATCGGAAGAATTTTCAAGCCAAATTACTAATTTTTTTTTGGGTCGTTATCAGACTGGTTCAGATAATTATACCAGGTTCAGCTCATTCAGATATGAGAAATACTCCAATAAGGTATACGAGTATAAACTATTCCCTATTTTTGTTGAGAAGTTCCTGGAGGATATTTTTCTAAAAATATTCTTAAGGATAACTCAATAACACTACGCTGGACAACGCGTCGCAAATAAAGACTCAACGCCGCCAATCGAGGGTCAGTTATATGTTGAACCAACAAGCACGAGCTAAAGTTTAAAAAATCAGGAATCGACTTCAAGTTCAAATTCCGACAACGGTCAGACAATAAATGCAGCACCGGAACCCTTACAGACGTTCGACAAAGCACCGAATAGCCTGAAGGATTGAAGGAATACAGAACAAAGGTCATTTCCAGGTCCCATTACACCGACTGAGGGTGAGGGCAATCATATCCAAAGTATTCCAGACCCTTCTATAAAAGAACGAGGCTGAAATACTTTGGAGGGGGTATCTGTAGGCGTATAAAATTGCCTATAGGTCCCTTAGCACAGCTCGACACGGTGATTCAACAAAACAACGAACCATCGAGTGATGAGGCGACGAGGTTAACGAATTGCACACGAGCAACGGAATTCGCGTGCGGAACCAATCCAACGGTTCGGGAAGTCAACGAGTCGTTCAACCGTAAAACGGATTTGAACTCAAACACCAAGGCGGATTTACTGCCAAATAAAGATCCGGACTATTAAATCAAGATCCGGATAAATCCGATACAGAACCGGAAGACGGGAAATGACGGAAAACACCCCAAGGTGGCTCGGCCCAGTGTCGAGCCACCCTAAGGTGGCCGCCCAGATCTGTGCTAAATGTACAGATCTGGTTGCCTATAAATAGGCGGGGTGATTCATCATTTGAGGGGACTTTTGGAAGAACTTTTGGAGAGCCGAAACTCTGCCGGATTGAGATCTTGTGCTCGAGTTCTTGAAGGCTTGAAGACTTGGACATTCGGATCTGATTCTTGGCGAGCACCCGCATCACAAAAGGAAGGAGTTCGAGAGGATCGAGATCTCAGATCTACGTTGCTACACTCCGGATCAAAGCTTGGTCTTTGATCCCGAGATTTGAGCGGTTGTTTCCTTGGTGAAACAATCCCTCCGGCTATTATTTCCTTGGTGAAATAATACCCGCAATATTGCGTAGATCTGCTTGGATCCAGATCGTGCGGTGGTCAACGGATTAACCATCGGCGCAGGCAAGCAACCCACGCAAGCGAGTGACCGGATAACAGGAGCTCGTGATTTGTTCGATAAAAGAGAAAAGTTATAATTTTATTTCTTTTTTGTTTGATTTTCATTGTAACCGGATCTTATAAAAAGACCGGATCTTTCTGTAACACAAAAAGTTGTTATTGAAGAGTGCAATGGAATCGTCAATGAAGAAAGCATCAATTTTTCCCGCGAACAATGTTGAAGTCCGAGCCGAGACATTTCCACAAGAGAAGATCAGCTGTCCAAGATGACGAATTCCCTGAAATCACCATCAACATGGCTGATAAAGGAAAATCTAAGCAGCATTCAAATGAATCAAATCCTGACTTTTTCCCGGAAGGAAAAGTCAATTCAAGAATTGCGCAACGGATGTATCGACTCCAGTTAAGAGCCATCAGACGTAGGGATTACAAGAAAATGCATGAAGGAATGTCCTCAGATGATGAACTTTCGGACACTTGTTCTGTGATTGCTTCGGATGATACCATACCTAGCACAGGGCAAGCCAGAGAAGTGTTCACAATCACTTCTGATCAATTTGCTCAAATGCTTTAAGAAGCTCTAGCCAAGCAACGTGAAGAAATTAGAGCTGAGATGAAGATGGAGATGGAGTTGGCTATCCAACAAATGAAAGAATTGCTAGCTCAACGGCCTCAACTTCCTGAGTCCAGTCAGTGAGCTGAATCCAGCCGCCACACTCAGAATGTTGTAGATGACAACGATCCAGAAGTGGATGAAGTCATTATGGCTGATACACCTCCCAATAACAATAACACTGGAGGTGGTTCAACGGATCCTCCCAACAACAATATCAGGGGTGGTTCAATTGCACCTCTTAATAACACTGGGGGTGGCCCAATTATTTCTGCTCAACATCACTCAAAGAGAGATGAAGATGAGGACAAGAAAATGCAAGACCTTGAAAACAAAGCTAATGCTTTGATGTCCGCTCAGGAAGTAAAGAAGACGGGTATTCCGTGTCCTTATCCAAGAGAATGAGATTCAATACCGTACCTAGCAAAATTCAATCTGATTAACTTCACACCATTTGACGGGAAGGTCTCACCTACTCAGCACTTGATTTATTTCAAGTCTCATTTGGGAGTGATCTCTGGAAACGAGGCTTTGATGGTCCGGTCATTCATTGGCACCCTTCGTGGGCCCGCCTTCGATTGGTACCAACGTCTCAAACCAGGGAGCATCAATTGCTAGGATGACATGGAAAGTTTATTCCTCAGTAATTTCTTCGATGATGACACCGAAGTGTCAATCGGAACCGTTCTGGATTAGAAGCAAAAAGACGAAGAGTCAGTTGATAATTTTATCAAGCGCTTTCACAACAAGGTAATGAATTGTAGAGATCCTGTTACAGAGGAGTTCATCCTGCAAACATGCCATAATAATCTCTCCATCGATGTCCTGGAAGCCCTGGGGGTCGTACCATCCAAAACTTGGAAAGATTTGAAAATGCGCGGTGAACAAGCTGAACACTTTCTTAAAAGAAAGAAAGTTGAGAGAAGCCAACCGACGATATCTGCAATCGCTGTGAACGCGACTCTCGATCCGAAGTTCCAAAAGAAATATTCTTTCGAAGATGATGAAACTCCAGCTATCTTGAAATACTTCCTTGCCAACGACAACATCGAGCTACCACCTATTAAAGATCAGGAGGAAGCTAAGAGGATTACGGATCCAAACTACTGTGCATATCACAGTAGGATTCTTCATCCCACCAAGGTTTGCTTTGGACTCAAAAATAAAATCCAAACCTTAATTGACTCCGGCGTCATAACGGCGAAACAAGCCAAGTAAAGACGACCCATATACTCCATTGGGTACACGAGTATAAACTGTTTTCCCTAACTCCTAAGAGTATACGAGTATAAACTGTTTCTCCATATACTCCATTGGGTACACAAGTATAAACTGTTTTCCCTGACTCCGATGAGTATACGAGTATAAACTGCTTCTCCATGCACTCCAAAGGGTATACGAGTATAAACTGTTTCCCGAACCTCCGACTTATATAAGAGGTTCAAAAAAATGCTTCCTTAAATTGTGTGCTCCAATAATATAACCAAATGTGATTAGACTCAGGTTCACCTAAAAGCTGGGGGTGGATACGAGGTTATCATGGCTGAATACGAAGGCAGGAACCAAGACCTGATTCTATATCAAGAACAGCAATATTGCTCACAAGCTAGAAGTTTCTGAAAAAGTACTATCCCTAGTACATTCAGGGTAACCTATTTAACGGGAAGTTCCTAGAGAATGCTATATATGGTATTCTTAAGGATAACCCGAAACTATTAGATTATTCAAGGTGAAAACTAATCATCTGAATAATCCACTCTTAATCATGATAAAAATGATTAAGAACTTCACGCTGTGGCTATTTAAAGATGTCCAAAATTATTAAAACCCAACTGTGGTTTTCAGAGAACTCTTTCATTGAGATGAGATTCAATGACTTCATCAAGTCAATCTTCCTTCACGAAACTCTGAAAACCTTCAAGGATGAAGCATGTCCCATTTGCTTTTCCTTCATCCGATTCTTGGTTGGTTTCAATCGCCAGGATCAATTTCTCCAACTCCCACTGTGACTTTCCAAGCACTCTTTCGTTGAGATGATATTCAATGACCTCATTGGGTCAGTCTTTCCTCATGAAACTCCTACGGTCTAATTGTAGAGTGCTTGATAATTCACAGTCCTCCACCATAAAACCCCTCACCGATCAAATCAACTGACGGTGGGTCCACCAAAATACTTCGTGGTTAAATCCACCCAAACTCCCACTGTGTCCAAGCCTTTAACACTCCCACTGTTGGGCTCTGACACAACACCCAAAATTTCAATCCATGACAATTGGCAACCCCCATTCGGTCAAACCTTTAAGCAGTTATGACCAAAGCCAAAATCTCCTCTCGATTCCTTCCATGAAGGAGGTCCATAAATTGAACGATCAAACCTTTTAACAGTTAGGATTGTCTCAAACTCTCATTTGGTCAAACCTTTAAACAGTTAGGACCAAAGCCAAAATCTCCTCTCAATTCCTTCATGAACGAGAGGTCCATAAATTAAACGATCTAACCTTTTAACAGTTAGGATCATCTCAAACTCCCATTTAGTCAAACCTTTAAACAGTTAGGACCAACTCCAAAATCCCCTCTTGATTCCTTCCATGAACGAGAGGTCTACAAATTGAGCGATCAAACCTTTAAACGGTTAGGATCATATCAAACTCCCACATGGTCAAACCTTTAAACAGTTAGGACCGAAGCTAAAATCCCCTCTCGATTCGTTCCATGAACGAGAGGTCCACAAATTGAACGATCAAACCTTTAAACAGTTAGGATCGTATCAAACTCCCACTTAGTCAATCCTTTAAACAGTTATGACCAAAGCCAAAATCCCCTCTCGATTCGTTTCATGAACGAGAGGTCCACAAATTGAGCGATCAAACATTTAAGCAGTTAGGATCGTATCAAACTCCCACATGGTCAAACCTTTAAACAGTTATGACCAAAGCCAAAATCCCCTCTCGATTCGTTCCAAGAACGAGAGGTCCACAAATTGAATGATCAAATCTTTAAACGGTTAGGATCGTCTCAAACCCCCACTCAGTCAAACTTTTAAATAGTTAGGACCAAAATCAGAATCACCTCTCGATAAATGAAAGGTTTCCACACATTCTCCTCTCAACCAAACCTTTAAACAGTTAGGACCGAAGTTAGAATGTCATCTCGATAAACGAGAAATTCACCTTCAGTTTGGGTAGTCAAACCTTCTAACTGTTAGGGTTATCAAAATCTTTCAGATTCTCAGAGTGGATATCCCACTCTTAGTTTCGCCTTTTCGGATTCTCGAAGTGGAGATCCTACTTTGAGTTCTTTTGCAGCAGGAGATAGAATATAAAATTCTTCCTCTTAATCATCGGGTTCATCTCTACCAACAAAAAAGAGACCAGGAGATAGAATATAAAATTCTTCCTCTCTATCTTTGGATTCATCTCTACCAACAAAAAAGAGACCAGGAGATAGAATACAAAATTCTTCCTCTCCGATTTTGGGTTTATCTCTACCAACAAACAAGAGACCAGGAGATAAAATATAAAATTCTTCCTCTCCGATTTTGGGTTTATCTCTATCAACAAACAAGAGACTCGGAGGTAGAATATAAAATTCTTCCTCTCAATCATCGGGTTCATCTCTACCAACAAAAAAGAGACCAAGATACTCCAATAGGTACACGAGTCTAAACTATTTCCCTACCCTCAACAAGAAGTTTCTGGAGAATATCACTCAGAATATTCTTAGGGATAACCTGATTACCTCCTAACGGGTATATGAGGTTAAACTGTTTCCTGAACACTCCAATAAAGTATATGAGTATAAACTATTCCTCCATTCTTCAACGCCCGCTCTAATTCAAGACTTCAACAGCGGTCAAGTGATAAACGTAGCACCAGAAGAATTTTAGCTATTCTACAAAGCACTGAGTAGACTAAAAGATGAAGAAGTCAGGAATTGAAGCTATTCAGGAATTGAAGCTGTTCACAGATTCTTCTATGTAATCTCTTCAACTAAGCACTGAAGAGATTGTGAGTAAAAATTATCTTATCCAAAGTATCCCAAACTCATCTCTAAAAGAAGGAGTCTGAAATACTTTGGAGGGGGTATCTGTAGGTGTCAAAAATGCTTACGGACATCCAAATACTGCTCAAGGCAAAGAGAAGATGATAAACGCCATTTTCTTAGTCAGAGAGGATCATCCAAAGGAAGTGAAACAACATAGAAGAACAATGTACACACCAACGACAAAATGCACTGATAGGCAACCTATGGTGATGCGCCTAAGGCGCGGCAGCCCATGGTGACGCGCCTTAAGCGCGACAGCCCATGGTGACGCACCTAAGGTGCGGCAGTCCATGGTGACGTGCCTATGGCGCGCCAGTCCATAGTGACGCGCAAACTACAAGGAGCTGCCGCGGCGGTTACAAAACAGTTATACGATGATTTTTCAAGGTCCACATGGTGGCATATCAGAAAGAGAATGTGTGCTGACGTGGACAAGCAGTTAAACCACGAAAAAAGGGGTTAAAAGTCATGGGAGGACGGTTTCAAGCACGATGGGAACATGGCTGTAACGGACTCTTTGGCCGCGCCAGTCCACACTGACGCGCCAACAGCCGTGACAGTGTAGACTGACGTGCCCAAAGAGTGTACACTTGGTCAGTTATATTGCTTCCATTTCTATTGTTGTGCACCCCTATCCCTATAAATACCTCCTTAGACATGAAACAAAAAACATAGAGCAAATTGGAGCAGAGAGACTTGAGCTTTTGGTGATTTAGAGCAAGAGAGAGAGTCTTCATTCTTCATAAACACTTTCAAGAAGCTTTTGGCGATTCCCAAAGATCTAAGCTCTGACTTGATCTTTGGAAGAGTGAACATCTTACATTGATAAGATATTCGCTTAAAGATTCTTACTTCGATAAACGAAGAAGAATATCCAAAAGCCTTTACGATTCAATAAGAATCTGCGAATCGGTGGTCCACGGGCTAACGTACCCCCGGCACAGGCAAAGATCCCACGCAAGCAGCGATCCAAACAACGATCCTGCGTTTGTTTCTAAGGAGCTTGTAATTTGATTTTTGTTTTAATGAGTAGTTTTACAAAGTACGAAGCTCACTCTTTTGCATTCATTGTAATTGTAGGCGTATAAAATTGCCTATAGGTCCCTTAACATAGCTCGGCACGATGATTCGACAAATCAACGGACGTTCGAGGCGACGAGGCACGCAAGCAACGGAACACGTTCGCATGTGGAACCAATCCAACGGTTCGGAAAGTCAACGAGTCGTCCAACAACAAAATGGATTCGAACTCCAACACCGAGGTGGATTTACTGCCAAATAAAGACCCGGACTATCAAATCAAAATCCGGACAAACCAAATGAAGAACCGAAAGACGGGAAAATGACAAAACACACCCGGGGGGACTCGGCCGAAACCGAGCCA
>BQKN01054654.1:0-20738 GCA_022839385.1 Asparagus kiusianus | reverse complement strand
GGCGTATCGTTTATTTGGGACGATGCTTGCCAGAAGGCATTCGAAGATATCAAGGCATATCTGATGAATCCCCCTGTTCTTGTTGCACCAAAATCAGGTAAACCGTTCTTGATTTACATCAAGGCGATGAACCATTCGATAAGTGCTTTATTAGCACAAGACGATGATAATGGTCACGAACAGGCAGTCTATTATCTAAGTCGGACCTTGATAGGCGCCGAGTCTCGATACCCGATGATCGAGAAAGAATGTCTCGCATTGGTGTTTGCGGTACAGAAGATGCGACATTACTTAGTTGGCCAGACAATTTACGTCATCGCTAATGTTAATCCGGTACGGGTATTCATGACTCAACCAGGTTCGATGAATTGGCGGTTGGCAAAGTGGGCCCTCCTCTTGTCCCAGTATGATTTGCACTTCAAACAGCAGAAGTCAGTCAAAGGACAAGCGATTTGTGATCTTTTGGCGGCAAGTCCGACAACAGACACAGTTGAGGTATATGATGATTTACCAGATGAAACCCACGAGGTTAATACCACATCACACCAACAAGTATGGCAGTTATACTTCGATGGTGCTTCGAGAGCAGTTAATAAGGCAGTAACCCCTGGATGGCCTAAAGTCACCTCCGGAGTTGGAGTGGTCTTAGTTTCCCCAGGGAAGCACGTGATGCCCCGAGCTTATTCGCTGACGAATCCATGTTCCAATAACGTAGCCGAGTACAACGCGCTCATCATTGGACTCAGTTTCGCCAAAGAGCTGGGGGTCGAGTATCTCGAAGCCTTTGGAGATTCTCAATTGATCGTTAACCAAGTTCGTGGAGAGTATGAGGTCAGGAACCCAGACCTGATTCCATACCACCAGGAGGCCGTCAGAATGGCAGATTCTTTTGAAGAATTCTACATCGAATACATCCCACGTCTCCAGAATGCTTATGCGGATGCACTGGCAGCACTAGCAGTATCACTCGCGCAACCGTCCGAAACTGAACTGCTAGTCACAGTAAGATCACACCAACTCTGCGTACCCATATACGATATGGATATCGAAGAGGAGGAAGATAGAAACGTAAACGCCAAAGAGGTGAACTCAACCCAAATCGGGTCCGAGTCCCGAGATTGGCGTTTTCCCATCATCGATTACGTCCAATACGGTATTTTGCCGGAAGATGTAAAGGAAAAAGAATCTATTCGCCGAAGAGCATCACGGTTCTTTTACAATACCGAGACCGTACGCTATATCGCCGGGGGTATGATGATTTGCTTCTCCGATGCCTTTCGAACGAAGAAGCAAAGGAAGTTCTTAAGGAAGCACATGAAGGAGAATGCGGTGCGCATCAGCCTGGTCCCAAGCTGTATGATTGAATCAGAAGAATGGGATATTTCTGGCCAACAATGGTTCGTGACGCGATCGAGTACGCCCGAGAATGTCACGCTTGCCAAGTGCATGCGAATTATATGCACCAACCTCCGGAGCGATTGCACACATCAACCACGTCTTGGCCATTCGAGACATGGGGTATGGATATTATCGGTCCTATCTTTCCTCCTTCAGTCAAAGGTGATCGATTTATTCTCGCTATAACCGACTACTTTTCAAAGTGGGCTGAAGCCATTCCGCTTAAAGAAGTAAAGACGAACAACGTCATCAACTTCATCAAGCATTACGTCATATACCGACACGGCGTGTCAAGGCGGATCATTCATGATAACGGTCCACAATTTATAAGCAACGCCTTCATCAGGTTCTGTGACAAGTTCAAGATTCAAGATGTTTCGTCGACAGCTTATTACCCAGCTGCGAACGGATTAGCTGAGGCTTTCAATAAGACGATCATCAAGATCCTGTCAAAGCTTGTGAAGACCAATAAGCGAGATTGGGACGATAAACTCAGTGAAGCGCTCTGGGCTTATCACACCACAATACGCACTCCTACAAGAGCTACTCCATATTCTCTGGTGTACGGATGTGAAGCTGTGCTACCGTTAGAGATTCAAATTCCCTCCCTTCGGATCGCTCTCGCAACTGAGATGACGACCGAAGAACATCATCGAAAACGTCTTGAGGAACTCGAAAGGCTGGACGAAAAGCGCTTGGAAGCTCAACAACACATCGAGTTCTACCAGGCTAGGATATCCAGGGCTTTTGACAAAAGAGTCCGCCAAAGAAGCTTCAAGGAAGGAGATCTGGTCCTCGCTGCTCGCCGACCAATAATCCTCACCTCTAAGAAGAAAGGTAAATTCGAACCTAAGTGGGAAGGACCGTTTGTGATAGATACAGTCTATTCGAACGGCGCTTATCGCTTAATTTCTCTAGAGGGTGACAGGCAACTAATGCCAATAAATGGAAAGTTTTTGAAAAAGTACTATCCCTAGTACATTCAGGACAACTCATTTATCGGGAAGTTCCTTGAAGAATATTATACTTAATATTCCGGAGAATAACCCAAGTTCATTTTCATCACCAAAATCCCTCACTGATCAATTTCAATTGACAGTGAGTCCACCAAAAAGGTCCACTCTCAATTCGGAGTCCCCTTTCGATAAACGAAGGAACTCTCTTTCTTTTCTCTTTGGTTCAACCCTTTCATGGTTATAACCGAAGCTGAAATTTCACTTCGATAAACGAAGACCTCTTCTCTCGATCAGATAACCGATCCTATAAAAGGTAAGTTTATCTAGATCTTTCGGATTCTCGGAGTGGAGATCCCACTTCTAGTTTCCTTCTCGCACTGGAAATAGAATATAAAATTCTTTCTTTCCAGAAACAAGGAATAAAATATAAAATTCTTCCTTCCTTGTTCAGGGAATAGAATATAAGATTCTTCCTTCCCACATCAACTCTTTTTCCAAAACTTATAAAATTAGGATTCATCCTAGGAAGTTTATCCCGAATCCTAAGCAGGGATAAGTCTGCGCCTAACACGCGCTGCCGGTTTAGTCTTTTTCCGATTGAAAAAGACACCAGAGTTCGATTCTGGGGTATTTTATCCTGAAACCTAAGTAAGGATAAGTCCGCGTCTAACACGCGCGGCCGGTTAGTTCTTAGCCGTTGAAAAGAAAACTCGTCCACATATTCAACATTATGGCAGGTGGTTATTAATAACACCGAAATCCGTGCCTCACATGCATGGGGAATTTTATCCTGAATCCTAAGAAAGGATATGTCGACGCCTAACACGCGTCGCCGGTTTGGTCTTCATCTGTAGAAAAAGACACCGGAGTCTGACTCCGGGGTATGTTATCCCGAAACCTAAGTAGGGATAAGCCAACGTCTAATACACGTTGCTGGGTAGCCTATTCCCATAACAATGGCAGAGTCTACACATTCGAAGTTGTAGCACGAAGTCTAAGGGAGTTCATTCCTTTAGCGCAACATCACATGCGGAACGGATTAAAACAATCCGCATGTAAGCCCGACTCAAACGGTAGTCGGTAAGAGCACATCAAATCCGTTGAAGGCTGAGGATTTGCCAAAAATCCTAAGTCAACGTCTCATACACGTTGCTGTTTAGTCTTTTCACAAGAGAAAGACGAAGTCTACGTATTCAATATCGTAGCACTAAAAGAGTTAACTCTTTTTAGCTTAACGTCACGTGTGGAACGGATTTAGACAATCCGCACGCTAGCCCGACTCAAACGGTAGTCGGTAAAGGTTAATCAAATCCGTTGAAGGCTGGGGGTTAGCCAAAAATCCTAAAGCCAACACCTCACACGTGTCGCCGGGTAGCCTATTCCCGTAACAATGGCGAAGTCTATGTATTCGACATCATAGCACAAAGTCTCAGAGAATTCAATCTCTGAGCATAACGTTACATGCGAACGGATTTAAACAACTCGCATGCTAGCCCGACTCAAACGGTAGTCGGTAAAGGCTAACCAAATCCGTTGATGGCTGAGGGTTTGCCAAAAATCCTATGAGTATTATGGTCAATCATTTCAAACGGAATGACGAATCATAATAAAGATAAAAAGGAAATTCACTAAAAGAGTCAAAAGTCAAAACACTCAGCAAACAAAATCACACATCAAGCCCGTGGCTAAAAATCTGCTGACTGAACTTAGACAGCTTATCATCATAAGCTTGGCTAAGCTCAGCTCTAATGGACTCCTCGGTAGCGGCAGAGGTCTTCGCAGCAGTCTCCTCTGTCTCAACCAGCTCCTGCTTTAAGGATGTCAGCTCGTCAGATAAAGCAGTGTAGGTCTGCTGATCCTTTCCTCTCGTCATCTGGAGAATACCCAAGGTCTCCTCTTTCTCGCGGAGTTCTCTTCTGAGCTGGTCTATCTGGGTCTCACAAGAGATGATGGAAGAGTCAAGCTCGGCAAGGGAAGATAATCTGGTAGCAAGGCCGGTCTCAACTCGAGCTACTCGATCTCGCCGCACCTGAACATCAAGACTAGTAAGAACCTGAGTCTCGCGTAGTGACTGTAAACGGGTCTACAGCTCAGCAGCGATAAATGAAGAGACACCGGTATCTCGAAGCTCATGAAACATCTGGATCTCATGCTCTAAGCAGTCAAGATCGTCAACTATGGCCTTCGCCAAGTCTGGATATCCTGCTTCCCTTATCAAGTTGATTCTGGAATTAAGGAGAGGTTTAAACTGGTGAAGGGAAAGTCCGCCGTGGAAGAGCTTGCCGATCATAGCATTCATAAAGGAGAAGAAGGAACAAACTTCTATGCAGATGACGACCTTGTCAAGATCGTCGTCAGATAACAACTCTTTCACTAAGACATGAAGACGAGAAGAACGCCCTACACAAAAAAGGGAGAAGTCCGTCAAAAGTCTTAATAAGAGAAAGGAATAACACTCTTCAATGAGTTAACTGATACCTTCTTCCCCTTGAGCCGCTGGGGGTAGTGGAGGTGTAACGGCTGTAGGTGCATCAACTGGTGTAGTTGGTCTCACAGCCGGCTCAACAGGGTCTTTCTCAACAAAAGCTCCTGCCAGATTCAAAACAGAATTCGCAGAGGCGTTACATCATAGTTGCATTAGTCAAGATTGGCTAGTCCTATAATCAACTCAGAAAGAGGCACATACCTTCAAAGGAACCATCCTCGGGATTTTTAGCGAAGGCGGGCTCAGAAAACATATCCCCAGGTAACTGATCATCGATCTGAGGAGAGCTATATATGTAGCGCATCATAGGCGTGTCCGCAAACAAGCTTCCCTCGTCAAAGTCATCGATGGAGAAATCTGACATAAAAGAATATCAGTACCAAAGAAGAATGAAGAGACTACAACTAATGGAAATGAGTTACCTCTCACGGGTGCATCAGCCTCTTCATTTCTAGGATTCGCTTCCTGCAAATTATCTGAAGAAGCAAGAAGTAGAGGACAGTTAGAGAATACACAAATTCATTCGTGTATTATCTAAAGAAATACAGTGTCGGTGTTAGATGTACCTGGATTCACGGAATCGGGTCCTACATTGATCTCCTCTCTAATGTCAGCAACCCCTGTAGGCCTCTCTACATGAGGTAGTGGGTCAGACTCATCAGGAGATACGGGAATGGAATCGGGACTCATCTCATTCTCTCCACGCACTCCTATATAGAGATAGAAGAGCATGAGTCAATGTTCCGAATAACCAAGAGAATGGTTCACAGGATGGATATTACCTCCGTCACTGGCAGGATCATCGCCAGCCAGGTCCATATCAGAAGCTCGGGAAGCTGCACGCGGCTTACGGGCTAATCTCTTCCGCCTAGCAATGGGGATCGAAGGTCTCGCCTGGGGAGGAGGACGGAACTCTTCATCCTGATCAACTGTGGTCCCTGAAACATCAAACCATAGTCAGTTTCAATACTTCTGGAAGATAGAAGTAAAAGATGAATTGCAAACCTCGCTCGGAAAAGTCATCATAATCTTCGGGATCACCGCCTGAAGCCTCGTCTGTGGAATGGAACGTCCTCTGGCCCTCTTCATCAATCCGGCGAGTCTTGTTCCGCTTCCTCTGTGCCCGAGCGTTCTCCCGAATCCTAAGGGAATCAAGCTGAGAAGCCTCCTCAGCCTCTATCTCTGCAATCGGCTTCACGGGGACAGTCTTGTTAGCTGCTAGTAACCACTTGCAGCTCAAGAAAGTGAGGTTCAACTGCCGATCAATACTCGGGAGACTGAACTTAGCACCGGTACAGCCAGTCACGGTCCACAACCATGCACGGAGACCGTCTACCAAACCACTATGGGTCCGAAACTGCGGACGAGGATTCCCGATGTAGAGCTGATCATAGCCAAACTGGCGAGCGAATCGGCAGGGTAGATATGGCTCTATGAAGCACTGATCCCTCACCCAAAAAGTCAGATAGCCAGGCCTAATGTTCACCAGCTAATTGAAGCAGCCAATGTCTAAGTGAGTCCGATATTCTCTCGGCCTCTCATCATCTATCAAGCACTCGCCGTACCGGCCGGAGAACTGCGGAAAACAAGTGGAGAATCCCAACACTTGTGGACCTGCAGCTGCTGTCTGACATCAGAAAATCCTCGGCCCTCCCACCTGCCATTCTCAAGCAACTGTAGCAGGGGAACATAGTGGTCTGTGGCGTTCGGCACCGACATCATATCCGAGCGGTGGAGGACGAACCAGGCCATCAGATAAGCGTACGGAAGCTCCACCTTAAGAGTGGGAATCTGACCTGGTAAATCGGTCTCCTTCCATGTGAAGGCACCCGAAAGCTGTCGAAGTCCTCGGTGAATGTCAGCTACCATCACCGGAAGAAGTGAAAGCTCTTTCTTATAAGCAAGCTGAACGGCTGGGTAGAGCACCTCTAAAGGCAATGCATCACCAGACTGAAATGGAACCACACACTTCTTCAACCAAATAGCGAGATAACCGGCAAGAAGAGTCATCGGTCGAATCGGTGTGGTCGCATGCCATAAGAAAGATCTGAACCTGGTCTTCGCAGGGAAGCCACCCTCAGGACTGCTAGTGGTATAGGAGTGAGCATCAGTCTTCTTCAACAAACTGTTCACCTCTGAGGGAGTAAGTGGGGCCAACTCACAAATATCCTCGCCAGAACTGTTCTCCAGGTTCTTGAACAAATAGTTCGCAAACTGCTTCAGACTCACGGAGGCCTTGGTCCTTTTTGCTAAAGGCTCGGACTGTGCCAAAGCAATGTGATAATGACAAGTGAGATCCCATAGAGTCTCATAGCGATCAGGCATGCGATCCTTCAACTGGTCCAATTCATGATTAGAGGGAAAGTACTCCTGGTATAGCATCTGTCCCATGGGCAAGCCAGAAATCCTGTGCATCTCGTGGAGAGCCAAACCCAACTCCCCTTGCCGGGTCAAAAAAGTGTTCGAGTCTGGATTATATAACTCGAACAAAGCACAGAAATGTCTCAATATGACAGGCAAGCCATACATGGTGGCACGGACGGCTGTATACAAACCGCAAGCATGCAACTCCTCACTCCATCGGCTCAAAACATACGTCGTCATGCGACTCCACCAAGACTTGTCCAAAGAATGGACCCAACCATAAATCCTGTGACGAGTAGCAGGCATCTCCCGTCCTAGGGCAGCGAGGCGATTCCTCAAGGTCGAAGCAGTGGCGAGAAACTCGTTACGTGGTAGTGCATCTAGTCCCAACACTCCAGGATGCAATCCAGTGATATGACTCCTGCTCGAGCCAGGAGCTGCCTGATGCGTGACATAGCCGCAATGGACGCTCTCATGATCCTCCGTCAAGCGCCACGACATCTCCCGTGTCACAGCCTGACGCCTGAGCTCAGTCAATGAGCGATGCCGAGGAATCTCCGGCAAGTATATGAAGCCACTGGCGGTCTTATGAAGCCACTGCTCAGCGTCAACGAATACGGCTTCTGGGTCATCGACAGAATCACCAAATAGGAAATCGCTCTTCCGAAGAGGCTGAGTAGAGCTGGCGTCCTTCACAAAAGGCGCGTCTGTGATCAGCTGACGAATAACTCGATGACCACCTTCCCTCACCACCTGGGCAACCTCAGTCGACGTGCCCGAAGCAAACTAAGGAGTAGCTGGAATAGGAGAAGGATCGTCGGAGGTCGAGTAATACTCGCCACGACGCCCACAGACTGCGTGGGACGAGAATGATCCAGAAGGGTACCCCACTGCAAAATAGACAGTTAAACACTGGTTAGTCTCGATTATAAAAGGAAATTGAACTCATCATACAAATAGTTAAGGTAGAGAAATTGCCTTATAAAGGGTGAGACAATTTGGCCACATTGTGCAATTACAACACAGGGTATGTCAACAACATATCCCTGCCTTATAAAGCGCAATGTAGCGTCAAATCGCCCCCTTTAATTTTGAAATATGGTTTTGACCAAGCAAAACATATCTTTGAAGCGTCGATCCTCACCAATGAGAATCAAGGCTCTTCCCGATTGCCTCGCCAAGGAGAACAACGTGGGGTAAAAGTGGACCAATTTACAAATTTTCAAGAAAAGAGGGGTTAATTTGCAAAATTCCCAAATATGCCGAAAGCGTCGATCCTCACCAAGGAGAATCAAGGCTCTTCCCGATTGCCTCGCCAAGGAGAACAACGTGGGGTAAAAAAGGACCAGTTTGTAAATTTACAAGAAAATAGGGACTAATTTGTAAATTTTCAAATACTGCCAAAAATAGCTCACCAGCATAGGAGGGAGGCGCGCCATCAACCAACATAGCAGGGGAACGAACTCTCAAAGGACGCAACATGACAAGCTGCAAAATAAATTAAAAGAGGTCAGATCTAGAAAAAAAAAAGATCATTTTTTTATCAGATCTACCCCCCTGAAAGATTAACTGGAGGCGCCATATCATAGTTTAACCCCCACATACGATCCCACAAGTACATAAATTAAATTGAGCATGAAAAAGATCAAAATTGTGGAGGATTTACCTGAAGAAAGGCTCAAGATCCAATAAAGATGAGGTCTTTTAGGAAACTTTCACCACGCGCTCGAGGGGCCTGAGAGGGATTTTAAAGAATGGCTTTTTGAGGGGTTTTTTAGTCCAAGATCCAAAGGAACCCTAGATCTAGGACAAATATCAAGATTTGAAGACGAAAGAGTGCTCGAGGGAAGAGAAAAGGCAAAAAGAGGACAAAGGGGGGCCGGCCCTAGAAAAAGAGAAGGAAAAGAAGAAAAAGAAAGAAAAAGGAACCCTTTTATAGGTTGGGCTAAGTTGAACCGGACCGGACCAAGTTGAACCGAACCAGACCAGTCCAAATTAGTTCAAAAGAGGCCGAATCAAGCGTCAAAACGACTTCAAATCAACTGAGGGTCCCATCCTCGGTTTATTCCTGTCTCTCCCACACATTCGGAAGGAACGGAAGAAATCTTTTGAGCCAAATTACTACCTTTTTTGGCTCATTTTCAAGTCGGTTCAGATTATTTTGAGCACGGAAATACTCCAATAAGGTATACGAGTATAAACTATTCCCTATTTTTATTGAGAAGTTCCTGGAGAATATTTTCCTAAAGATATTCTTAAGGATAACTCAATAACACGACGCCGGACAACGCGTCGCAAATGAAGACTCAACGCCAACAATCGAGGGTTAGTTGTACGTCGAACCAATGAGCACGAGCTAAAAGATTGGAAAATCAGGAATCGACTTCAAGTTCAAATTCCGACGACGGTCAGACAATAAATGCAGCACCGGAATCCTTACAAGCATTCGACGAAGCACCGAATAGCCTGAAGGAGTGAAGGAATACAGAACAAAAGTCGTTCCAAGTCCCGTTACACCGACAAAGGGTAGGGACAATCATATCCAAAGTATTCCAGACTCTTCCATAAAAGAATGAGGCTGGAACACTTTGGAGGGGGTATCTGTAGGCGTATAAAATTGCCTATAGGTCCCTTAACATGGCTCGGCACGATGATTCGACAAATCAACGGACGTTCGAGCGACGAGGCGATGAGGCACGCAAGCAACGGAATACGTTCGCGTGTGGAACCAAACCAACGGTTCGGAAAGTTAACGAGTCGTCCAACAACAAAACGGACTTGAACTCAAACACCGAGGCGGGAATACTGCCAAATAAAGACCTGGGCTATCAAATCAAAGTCCGGACAAATCAAACGAAGAACCGAAAGACGGAAAACACCGGAAAACGACAAAACGAAACACACCCGGGGACTCGGCCTAAACCGAGCCAACCCGGGGTGGCTCGGCCCAAGCTGAGCCACCCCAGGGTGGCTCGGTGGCCGAGCCACCCTGAGGTGGCACGACTCCCCCCCCTCTCTCTTGTGCACGAATGCACAGTGAAGAGAGGCTATAAATAGGGGGGGTGGTTGTTCATTTGGGAGGACTTTTTTCTGAAACTCCTGAAGAGCCGAAACTCTGCCGGATTGCGACCTCAACTCGGAATTGGAAGGCTTGAAGACTTGGATACTCAGATCTACGTCATTCTACTCCGGATCTAAGCTTGGTTCTTAGATCCCGAGATTTGAGCTAGCGTTTCCTTGGTGAAACGATCCCTCTCGGCTATTATCTCCTTGGTGGGATAATACCCGTTATACCACGTAGATCTGTTCGGATCGAGATTGCGCGGTGGTCCACGGTAATCAACCCCGGCACAGGCAAACAACCCACGCAAGCGAGGGACCATAAAACAGGAAACTCGTGATTTGTTCAGAGAGAATTGTAATTTTTATTTCTTTATTTTGATTTTCATTGTAACCGGCTCTTATAAAAAGACCGGATCTTTGTAAACGCATAAAGTTGTTATCAAAGTTGTAATGAAATCATCTATGAAGAAGAACACAATTTTCCACGCGAACAATCTGGCGACCACAGTGGGAGCCACCGATCTCGCTGCCGAGATCGGAGTGTCGCAGCCGCGGATCTCGATCCCGGTCGTGGAGGAGGTCGAGTATGAATTCGACCAGCAGAAATACGAGGAGTACGTGTCCTCGTCCGGATCTACCTCCTCCCCTAAGTCCAAGAAGTCCCAGAAGTTCTCCTCCAGGAGAAAAGTTCGTTGGTGTGATGAAGTTGAAGCCACCAACGACGACCTCACCCCAATCGACGCCGAAGCTACGTTGAGTGAGGCCCTACCGACCTCAAAGAAGGTCAAATCCGCTATTGAAGGCGTGGTGACTCTCTCCAAGAGAGCCCGCCAGAGGCAGCGTCAACGCCTCACGAAGCAATTCGCCAAGGCCATGGAGTCCGTTGACGGGGTCCGCTATCATGCGGATCTGAAGAACAAACGAGGCAAACAGCCTCAACCGCAAGTAAAGGGTGGTTCCTCCAAACCATCGACAATGGAGTGGGTCCGTGTCAAACGGAATCGCTCGACACTGGAGGAGCGCATCCGCAAACGCCGCGCCTTATCGGCGCAAGCACGGGCCAAAGCTGAAGAAACCCGTCGGAAGCTGCAGAAGGAGGTGGTCAAAAAGCCGCCACCAACTCGCAAGGTTTGGAGGCCAAAGTCTGAAGTGGTTCAGGCTAAGGAGCAAGACCCACAGCCTCCAAAAATTCAACACCCGGCAAAGCTACCCAAACAGCCGGTGATTGCCGCAACTGCCCTGGGAGATCCCGCAGGACCATCCCAGAAGAAAAAATCCGTTTTGGAGCGACTCGGTCCACTTCCGAAAGAACGAGGTAAAGCTCTAATTCAAGAACGCTTGGGGCCGATGAAAAAGCCCAAAATAATGCAACACGCTGGGGGTCACCGCAACCCTCAACACTTAGAGAAAACCGCGGCACCCAAGCGCACAACTTTGCGCATAGAAGTGCAAGAGCCCGCTGAAGATTCACGCCCACAAAGGCGTGTTTCGAGGCGTGTGACTCTGGATGGTCCGAAGAAGACAATTATTCCTCAGAAGGAAACGTTATCATCTGATGACGGCAACGTTATACCTGAGAGATCGTGCCAACACACGATAGTTTGCTCCGACCTTTAAACAGACGAGCTGTACTATCGTGCCGGGGGTACGAGTAAAACCAGAAAGAGGAGCCCTCGAAGGCTCGAAACGCAATGTCCTTGTTCGAAGCTCATTCGGGCGGTACTGTCCGAGTGCAACTGCGTCAAGGCGGTCCCTGAGAGAGTATCTGTGTTTGAAAGACTCAGCGATGGAACGCCAAAACCAAGGCATAGGCGTTTCCAACGAAGAAGGAAGATGGTCGAAGATGGTGAGCATTCAAGGGTCACCGCAAATATGACCAGCACAGGAACATCGGCTCAGGATAACCCCGAGGCGGTTCCAGAAATATCCCAACGTGTAACTCGTCTACAATCCGGGGCTATCATTCGCGCGACGTATGGTAGAATCCGAACGAGAGTACCTTCGGGAGATGAAGAATCAGATGCTGGCTCAGCAGTGGCGTCTGATAAAACAGTGTCCAGTGAAGGACAACCTCGCGAGGTGTTTATGATAAATGCGGAGCAAGTGGCCAAGATGCTTGAAGATGCCATGGCCAAACAACAGGAGACCTTTCGGTTCGAAATGCAAATGGCTATGCAGAACATGGGAGAGATGCATGACCAACAGCTCCAAGCATTGAGGAATCAACAAGGCGAACCAAGTCGTCCCAACCAGAACAACCTGGAAGATGAGGACACAAATGAGGGTCACAATGCTAACAACCCTCCCATCAACCCAGGGGGTGGTAATGAAAATGCTAGCGAAGACACAGGTGAAAGCCTGAAAATTAAAAATCTCGAGAGCAAGATCAACACATTGATCTCTGCTCAAGAGACGAAAAAGACGGGCATTCCTTGTCCATACCCGAGAGAGTGGGAATCAATCCCATATCCGGCAAAGTTTAGTCTAGTTAACTTTACGCCGTTTAACGGGATGGGTTCACCTACTCAGCATTTGATTTATTTCAAATCGCACTTGGGAGTCATCTCTGGTAATGAGCCTCTGATGGTGCGGTCATTCGTCAGCACTCTTCGCGGAGCTGCCTTCGATTGGTATCGTCGCCTCAAGCCCGGAAGCATAAACAGCTGGGACGACATGGAGACCAAGTTCCTCACGAATTTCTTCGACGATGATACCGAGATCTCTATCGGATCGCTGCTCGATGAGAAGCAAAAAAGACGGGGAGTTGGTCGACACCTTCGTCAAGAGGTTCCGGAACAAGGCGATGAATTGCCGGGACCCGATCACTGAGGAATTCATCCTCCAGACCTGCCACAACAACCTTTCACTAGACGTGTTGGAAGCAATGGGCACAGCACCATCCAAGACTTGGAAGGATTTGAAGGTTCGAGGAGAGCAAGCGGAGCGATTCCTCAGAAGAAAGAAGGTGGAGAGAGGCCAACCGGCAACGAATCCTCCAAAGCAGAACTTCAACCAGAAAGGGAAAGGTAAAGCTCATGTTAATGCTGTTGATGCTAATCAGACATTTCAATTGCAACCTCAGCAACAGCAGCAGCAGCAAAGAGCGCCACAACAGTCGCAGCCGCATTGGCAGCAAAGGTCTCAGAAGCAAAAGTCTTCAGAGCCGAGGTTTCCCAAAGTCTACTCCTTCAAAGATGATGAAGTTCCCGGCATCTTCAAGTATCTGTTGGAGAACAACAAAATCCAGTTGCCAGCAATCGTGGATCATGAAGGAGCCACGAAGGTGATGGACCCGAAGTACTGCGCGTACCACAGAGCGGTCCACCACCCAACAAAGTCTTGCTACCACCTCAAGGACAAGATCCAGGCGTTGATCGACGTAGGGGTCATAACTCCAAAACCGGCCAAGAATGTGGGAGCAAACGCGGTGTCGATCAGTTTTGGATCAGTACCTACAGATTGGTTCGAGCCAAAACGCGTTACCAAAGTCGGGATGAAGACAGTGAATGACGACCCGCATGGACAACGTCAAAAGGGACTTGTGCCTCACACAGCCCCAAACGGTGAAATTCTCTGGGTGCACCCCGACCTGATTGAAGATGAACAATGGGCCGGATCGTCATCCAAGAAGAAATCCAAAGGGAAAGGAAAGTCTTGTTACGGAGTTTCTGCCATCCCAGGAGAAGATGACGAAAGAATCACCGCTTTCCCACTTTCCGACGAGGAGCATGAAGTTTTTGCGACCCGGAGTGGAAATGAATACCACTTTAAATATCCATCCCCTGGCGATCAATTTGCTGAGCAGGGGGTAACAAAATAAGGACCAGCCAAGACTCTCACAGAGTTGGGGGTGGTTACGGTTCCTAAACCGGTTGAAGATGCCCGACGACAGCCGGTTGACAAACAGAAAGAAAAGAGGCCCGAGGAGGTTCAGAATCCGAAGCAATCTCGTTTCAGTCGTCCGATTGGAAAGGACAAACCGGAGAGTTCAAAAAATCCACGCGTCTTCGACATCATGGCTCAACTGGCCAATATTCCAGCACGGATAACGCTGTACGAGCTACTACGGTTGTCCAAGGAAACTAGAGAAGCCTTACAAGAGGCCTTGGCCGATTCAGAGGCGTTCCTCACCAGGATCAAGCCAGCACCTGAGGAGCTAGAATTGTTAGCCCAACAGTGTAACGTGGCAGCTAAGAACCTTCCCTGCATCACCTTCACCAAAGAGGACATGCAGACGAAGAATTCAAATCATGATCGGCCCCTATACTTCGTCGGGTACATTGGCTCCAGTGAAGTCAACCGAATCTAAGTGGATCCGGGTTCCGCTGTGAGTATTATGCCACTTCGACTAATGCACAGCCTTGGCATTCCAGTCAGTAAGTTGGCGTCTACAGGCACAGTCATCTACGGATTCAACACCAGCGGGTCAAGACCTTTGGGTAAAATCCGGATAAAGTGCCAAATGGGCGATTTAAAGACGGAGGTCACGTGCTACGTGATTGATGCTGAGACATCCTATAACTTACTATTGGGTCAGCCTTGGATCCATAGTAATGTTATAGTTCCCTCCACTCTACATCAGTGTTTGAAATATGTCGACACTGATGGAAGAGTTAGGACGGTGGTCGCGGATAAGCAACCATTCAAAGGGTATGAGAATTACTTCACATATTCTCTCCTTTATGGTAACGAATCCGACACGGAACCATCGATCCAAGGCACGGACAGCGGAGAAGAAGCTGATTCCGAAGCCGGATTCGATTACAATGGTGGTTTTGTTTTGAATGACATTGTACCCTTTGTAATCAATCTCGATGATGAACAGTCATCAGACGGCGGTTGTAACTGGCAACTTGCCGATATTAAAATAAATCCTGGTTTAGAGTACTCTTTGTCTCTTGATGATGTGATAGGAGGATTATACAATAATCCCGATTTATGTATGCCACTCCGATCATCTTATGTAACAAAGAAACGCCTCCAGCATTCCTTCGGAACAACTCAGATTATTCCTGCCAAAATAGGGGGACAAAAAGAAGTGATCTACGGTAAAGGAGAAAGTCTTCCGTTGCCGGATCATTTCCTAAGAGAAGATGAAGACGATGACAAATCTGGTCTGCACTTATCAAAGTATAGTCCGGAAGCGCGTACGCTCATGGAAAAACAAGGGTACGACTTTACACTCGGAGAAGGTTTATACTTCGACCGAGGTTCCCGTGTCCCAGTCAAAATGGCATATGTCCCAAAAGGGAAACCGGATAATTATTACCGTCACAAGAGAGGCCTAGGCTATGTCTCATCAGATGACGAATGTGGTTGGCAAATCATCGATCAAATTGCTAACAAAGCTAAGGATGGGTACTTGCCAGACTCTTCAGCTGAGGATTCCGACACAAGTTTGGGAGAAATGTTCAAAACCTTAATGTCGAACATGACTACAGCTGATCCATCTACAATGGAGGACGATGATCAAATGCAAACATGGGAGGACCCATGGGTTCATCACCTGAACATGCAATATGGTGATAGGTTCGAACAAAGAGAGCCACCTACCGAAGACGAAGTAGTCCAGATCAATATGGGTGATGAAGTCAATCCAAAGCCCATATTCATCAGTGGTAGTCTCCCCTCAGATGAGAAGGAAGAGTTAATTGCCTTGATCAGAGAGTACATCGATGTCTTCGCCTAGAACTATGAAGACATGCCAGGACTTGACCCCAATGTGGCAATGCACCGCCTCGACATCAAGCCGGATGCCAAACCTGTCAAGCAACAGCAAAGATGGTTTCGTCCGCAGATCATGGAAGCCATCGAGGCTGAGGTTAAGAAGTTGATCGACTCAGGATTCATCCGAGAGGAACAACATCCAGACTGGTTAGCCAACATCGTTCCCGTCATGAAGAAAAATGGCAAGATCAGGATTTGCATCGACTTCAGGAATCTGAACGAAGCATGTCCAAAAGACGATTTCCCTCTCCCGATCACGGATGTCATTATCGATAATACATGCGGGTTCGAAAGAATGTCCTTCATGGACGGCTTTTTGGGGTATAATCAAATCAAGATGCACCCGGATGACGAAAAGCATACAACATTCAGAACGCCCCTCGGTGTCTTCTGCTACACGGTGATGCCGTTCGGTCTGAAGAATGCAGGCGCTACATACCAACGAGCGATGACTAAGATTTTCCAGAAACATCTCAGGAAAACGGTGGAATGCTACGTTGATGATTTGGTGGTAAAAAGCCGCAACAAAGCAGATCACGTCAAAGACTTGAGAACGATGTTTGATCTTATGCGGAGTCATCAGTTGAAGATGAATCCCACAAAATCCTTCCTCGGAATGTCCAGCGGAAAATTCCTTGGATTCGTCGTCACCACTAAGGGTATACACATTGACCCAGACAAGGTAAAAGCGATAAATGAATTGCAACCCCCGAGGAATCTAAGGGAACTCCGAGGATTGCAAGGTCGTCTGGCTTATATCCGGAGGTTCATTTCAAATCTTTCTGGGAAGTGCCAACCATTTTCTAAGCTAAACAAGAAGGGCGTATCGTTTATTTGGGACGATGCTTGCCAGAAGGCATTCGAAGATATCAAGGCATATCTGATGAATCCCCCTGTTCTTGTTGCACCAAAATCAGGTAAACCGTTCTTGATTTACATCAAGGCGATGAACCATTCGATAAGTGCTTTATTAGCACAAGACGATGATAATGGTCACGAACAGGCAGTCTATTATCTAAGTCGGACCTTGATAGGCGCCGAGTCTCGATACCCGATGATCGAGAAAGAATGTCTCGCATTGGTGTTTGCGGTACAGAAGATGCGACATTACTTAGTTGGCCAGACGATTTACGTCATCGCTAATGTTAATCCGGTACGGGTATTCATGACTCAACCAGGTTCGATGAATTGGCGGTTGGCAAAGTGGGCCCTCCTCTTGTCCCAGTATGATTTGCACTTCAAACAGCAGAAGTCAGTCAAAGGACAAGCGATTTGTGATCTTTTGGCGGCAAGTCCGACAACAGACACAGTTGAGGTATATGATGATTTACCAGATGAAACCCACGAGGTTAATACCACATCACACCAACAAGTATGGCAGTTATACTTCGATGGTGCTTCGAGAGCAGTTAATAAGGCAGTAACCCCTGGATGGCCTAAAGTCACCTCCGGAGTTGGAGTGGTCTTAGTTTCCCCAGGGAAGCACGTGATGCCCCGAGCTTATTCGCTGACGAATCCATGTTCCAATAACGTAGCCGAGTACAACGCGCTCATCATTGGACTCAGTTTCGCCAAAGAGCTGGGGGTCGAGTATCTCGAAGCCTTTGGAGATTCTCAATTGATCGTTAACCAAGTTCGTGGAGAGTATGAGGTCAGGAACCCAGACCTGATTCCATACCACCAGGAGGCCGTCAGAATGGCAGATTCTTTTGAAGAATTCTACATCGAATACATCCCACGTCTCCAGAATGCTTATGCGGATGCACTGGCAGCACTAGCAGTATCACTCGCGCAACCGTCCGAAACTGAACTGCTAGTCACAGTAAGATCACACCAACTCTGCGTACCCATATACGATATGGATATCGAAGAGGAGGAAGATAGAAACGTAAACGCCAAAGAGGTGAACTCAACCCAAATCGGGTCCGAGTCCCGAGATTGGCGTTTTCCCATCATCGATTACGTCCAATACGGTATTTTGCCGGAAGATGTAAAGGAAAAAGAATCTATTCGCCGAAGAGCATCACGGTTCTTTTACAATACCGAGACCGTACGCTATATCGCCGGGGGTATGATGATTTGCTTCTCCGATGCCTTTCGAACGAAGAAGCAAAGGAAGTTCTTAAGGAAGCACATGAAGGAGAATGCGGTGCGCATCAGCCTGGTCCCAAGCTGTATGATTGAATCAGAAGAATGGGATATTTCTGGCCAACAATGGTTCGTGACGCGATCGAGTACGCCCGAGAATGTCACGCTTGCCAAGTGCATGCGAATTATATGCACCAACCTCCGGAGCGATTGCACACATCAACCACGTCTTGGCCATTCGAGACATGGGGTATGGATATTATCGGTCCTATCTTTCCTCCTTCAGTCAAAGGTGATCGATTTATTCTCGCTATAACCGACTACTTTTCAAAGTGGGCTGAAGCCATTCCGCTTAAAGAAGTAAAGACGAACAACGTCATCAACTTCATCAAGCATTACGTCATATACCGACACGGCGTGTCAAGGCGGATCATTCATGATAACGGTCCACAATTTATAAGCAACGCCTTCATCAGGTTCTGTGACAAGTTCAAGATTCAAGATGTTTCGTCGACAGCTTATTACCCAGCTGCGAACGGATTAGCTGAGGCTTTCAATAAGACGATCATCAAGATCCTGTCAAAGCTTGTGAAGACCAATAAGCGAGATTGGGACGATAAACTCAGTGAAGCGCTCTGGGCTTATCACACCACAATACGCACTCCTACAAGAGCTACTCCATATTCTCTGGTGTACGGATGTGAAGCTGTGCTACCGTTAGAGATTCAAATTCCCTCCCTTCGGATCGCTCTCGCAACTGAGATGACGACCGAAGAACATCATCGAAAACGTCTTGAGGAACTCGAAAGGCTGGACGAAAAGCGCTTGGAAGCTCAACAACACATCGAGTTCTACCAGGCTAGGATATCCAGGGCTTTTGACAAAAGGGTTCGCCAAAGAAGCTTCAAGGAAGGAGATCTGGTCCTCGCTGCTCGCCGACCAATAATCCTCACCTCTAAGAAGAAAGGTAAATTCGAACCTAAGTGGGAAGGACCGTTTGTGATAGATACAGTCTATTCGAACGGCGCTTATCGCTTAATTTCTCTAGAGGGTGACAGGCAACTAATGCCAATAAATGGAAAGTTTTTGAAAAAGTACTATCCCTAGTACATTCAGGACAACTCATTTATCGGGAAGTTCCTTGAAGAATATTATACTTAATATTCCGGAGAATAACCCAAGTTCATTTTCATCACCAAAATCCCTCACTGATCAATTTCAATTGACAGTGAGTCCACCAAAAAGGTCCACTCTCAATTCGGAGTCCCCTTTCGATAAACGAAGGAACTCTCTTTCTTTTCTCTTTGGTTCAACCCTTTCATGGTTATAACCGAAGCTGAAATTTCACTTCGATAAACGAAGACCTCTTCTCTCGATCAGATAACCGATCCTATAAAAGGTAAGTTTATCTAGATCTTTCGGATTCTCGGAGTGGAGATCCCACTTCTAGTTTCCTTCTCGCACTGGAAATAGAATATAAAATTCTTTCTTTCCAGAAACAAGGAATAAAATATAAAATTCTTCCTTCCTTGTTCAGGGAATAGAATATAAGATTCTTCCTTCCCACATCAACTCTTTTTCCAAAACTTATAAAATTAGGATTCATCCTAGGAAGTTTATCCCGAATCCTAAGCAGGGATAAGTCTGCGCCTAACACGCGCTGCCGGTTTAGTCTTTTTCCGATTGAAAAAGACACCAGAGTTCGATTCTGGGGTATTTTATCCTGAAACCTAAGTAAGGATAAGTCCGCGTCTAACACGCGCGGCCGGTTAGTTCTTAGCCGTTGAAAAGAAAACTCGTCCACATATTCAACATTATGGCAGGTGGTTATTAATAACACCGAAATCCGTGCCTCACATGCATGGGGAATTTTATCCTGAATCCTAAGAAAGGATATGTCGACGCCTAACACGCGTCGCCGGTTTGGTCTTCATCTGTAGAAAAAGACACCGGAGTCTGACTCCGGGGTATGTTATCCCGAAACCTAAGTAGGGATAAGCCAACGTCTAATACACGTTGCTGGGTAGCCTATTCCCATAACAATGGCAGAGTCTACACATTCGAAGTTGTAGCACGAAGTCTAAGGGAGTTCATTCCTTTAGCGCAACATCACATGCGGAACGGATTAAAACAATCCGCATGTAAGCCCGACTCAAACGGTAGTCGGTAAGAGCACATCAAATCCGTTGAAGGCTGAGGATTTGCCAAAAATCCTAAGTCAACGTCTCATACACGTTGCTGTTTAGTCTTTTCACAAGAGAAAGACGAAGTCTACGTATTCAATATCGTAGCACTAAAAGAGTTAACTCTTTTTAGCTTAACGTCACGTGTGGAACGGATTTAGACAATCCGCACGCTAGCCCGACTCAAACGGTAGTCGGTAAAGGCTAATCAAATCCGTTGAAGGCTGGGGGTTAGCCAAAAATCCTAAAGCCAACACCTAACACGTGTCGCCGGGTAGCCTATTCCCGTAACAATGGCGAAGTCTATGTATTCGACATCATAGCACAAAGTCTCAGAGAATTCAATCTCTGAGCATAACGTTACATGCGAACGGATTTAAACAACTCGCATGCTAGCCCGACTCAAACGGTAGTCGGTAAAGGCTAACCAAATCCGTTGATGGCTGAGGGTTTGCCAAAAATCCTATGAGTATT
>BQKN01054653.1:0-13304 GCA_022839385.1 Asparagus kiusianus | reverse complement strand
AATTTGGCTTTGGTCCTAACTGTCGTAAGGTTTGACCAAGGGAATTGCGTGGTAGAGACTATAAGTAGTCAAAAACCACTGAAAGTTTCGTGAGGGGAGATGAGTCTATCGAATGATTAGATCTCATCTCAGCAAAAGAGTGTTTGTGAGAGTTAAATTCTGTCAAACAAGAATATTCGGAATTCGAATACTGATTTCTTGTTCATCAGCGACCGGGTTATCCCTAAGAATACCCCGATGTGGTATTCTTCTGGGAACTTCCCGGTACCTCAATTCTTCTGAGGATACTAAGGATAGTATCTCTTCAGAAATTTGTCATTTATTGGCATCATGAGCCGGTCACCATTTTTGGTGACTAGGCGATAGGCGCCGTTCGAGTAGACTGTTTCCACTACGAACGGTCCTTCCCATTTGGGTTCAAATTTGCCTTTCTTCTTGGAGTTAAGGATCATGGGACGTTTCTCAGTTAAGACCAAGTCCCCTTCCTTAAAACTCCTTTGTCGAACCTTTTTTTCGAAGGCCCGAGAAATCCTGGCTTGGTAAAACTCAATGTGCTGTTGAGCTTCCAGGCGCTTTTCGTCGAGCATCTCGAGTTCTTCGAGGCGCTTCTGATGTTGTTCTTCGGTCATCATCTGGGTTGCAAGAGCGATCCGAAGGGATGGAATTTGAACTTCCAGAGGGAGAACGGCTTCACATCCATATACCAGTGAATACGGGGTTGCGCCGGTCGGTGTACGTACAGTGGTACGATAAGCCCATAGAGCTGCGCCGAGCTTATCATCCCAATCTCGCTTGTTATTTTTCACAAGCTTTGATAAGAGCTTTATGATAGTCTTGTTGAAGGCTTCGGCTAATCCGTTTGCTGTGGGATTATAGGCTGTTGACGAGATGTCCTGAATTTTGAACTTTTCGCAGAACCTTATGAAGGCGTTGCTGATAAATTGAGGACCGTTGTCATGTATGATTCGTCTTGGAACACCATGCCGGTAAATGATATGGTGCTTGATGAATGCAATGATGTTGCTCGTCTTGACTTCTCTGAGTGGAACTGCCTCAGCCCATTTGGAGAAGTAATCAGTGATCGCCAGGATGAACCGGTCACCTTTGACTGATGGGGGGTTTATAGGACCAACAATGTCCATTCCCCAGGTCTCGAACGGCCACGACGTAACCAAAGGATGCAGATGTTCCGGAGGTTGGTGCATGTAATTCGCGTGTACCTGACACGCGTGACACTTCCGGGCGTATACGATTGCCTCATGCATCATGAAGGGCCAAAAATACCCCATTCTTCTGATGCGATCATAAAGCTTGGGACCAGGTTGGTGTGCACCGCACTCTCCTTCATGTGCCTCTTTAAGCACTTCTTCAGCTTCTTTGGTTGATAGGCAACGTGCCAGCATGCCATCATACCCCCTGCGGTATAGCGTTCGATTCTCCGTATTATAGTAGAATCTCGGAGCTCTTCGTCTGATCGACTCTCTCTCCTTCACGTCTTCTGGCAAGATTCCGTGTAGGACGTAGTCGATGATGGGGAAGCGCCAATCCCGGGGCTCAAACTCAGCCTGAGTTGTGTGCGCCTCCTGAACCTCTTCTTTCCTGCCATTTTCATCGTGAAGCGGCACTAAGAGTTGGTGAGTTCCTACCGTGACAAATTGTTCTGTCCCGGGTGGCTGTGCCAGAGAAACAGCTAGAGCTGCTAACGCATCTGCGTAGGTGTTCTGTAACCGCGGAACGTGCTCGATGAAGAATCCTTCAAACGACTCTGCTAGCTCCACTACCATCTTGTGATAAGGAATTAAATCCTGACTTCGGACTTCATATTCCCCTTGGACTTGTTTGACTATTAGTTGAGAATCACCGAAAGCTTCGAGATACTCAACCCCCAGCTCTTTGGCAAAGTTGAGTCCTATAATCAGTGCGTTATACTCTGCTACGTTATTCGAGCACGGCTCAGTTAATGAGTAGGCTCGAGGCATCACATGTTTTCCTGGGGAAACTAAGACAACTCCAACTCCGGAGGAGACCTTAGAACACCCAGGAGTACTTGCGGCATTAGCTGCTCGTGAAGCGCCGTCGAAGTACAAACGCCACACTTGTTGGTGCGAAGTTGCGTTGACTTCGTGGGTTTCATCAGGTAGGTCGTCGTATATCTCGGCGGCGTCCGTAGCTGGATTAGCTGCCAAGAGATCACAGATGGCCTGTCCTTTTACTGACTTCTGCTGTTTGAAGTGCAGATCATATTGGGACAAGAGTAAAGCCCATTTCACCAATCGCCAGCTCATGGAAGCCGGTTGAGTCATGAACACTCGGACCGGGTTAACTTTGGAGATGACATAGATGGTCTGTCCGACCAAGTAATGCCGCATCTTCTGGATGGCGAACACCAAGGCGAGGCACTCTCTCTCAATCATGGGATATCGAGATTCCGCGCCTACCATAGTTCGACTTAAGTAGTATACCGCCTGCTCGTGACCGTTATCGTCATCTTGTGCAAGCAATGCACTTAATGAGTGGCTCGTCGCCTTGACATAAATCAAGAACGGTTTGCCCGATTTCGGTGCAACGAGTACGGGAGGTTTCGAGAGATATTCTTTGATACTCTCGAACGCCTTTTGACAAGCATCGTCCCATACGAATGACACGCCCTTCTTTGTGAGCCTGGAGAACGGTTGGCACTTCCCCGAGAGGTTCGAGATAAACCGACGGATATAAGTCAATCGCCCTTGCAGTCCTCTGAGCTCTTTGAGGTTCCTTGGCGGTTGCAATTCATTGATCGCCTTCACTTTATCCGGATCAATGTGAATACCTTTGGTGGTGACGACGAATCCCAGGAATTTGCCACTGGACATTCCGAGGAAAGACTTGGTAGGGTTCATCTTTAACTGATGGGCCCGCATCAAGTCAAACATGGTCTTCAAGTCTTTGATGTGATCATTCTTATCATGACTTTTCACGACCAAATCGTCCACGTAGCACTCGACCGTCTTTCGGAGATGTTCCTGAAAGATCTTCGACATAGCTCGCTGATATGTAGTACCTGCATTTTTCAAGCCGAAGGGCATAACTGTGTAGCAGAAGACGCCGAGAGGCGTTCTAAATGCAGTGTGCTTCTCATCATCTGGATGCATCTTTATCTGGTTGTAACCAGAGAAACCATCCATGAAAGACATCCTCTCAAACCCACACGTGTTGTCGATGATAACATCCGTGATGGGGAGAGGAAAGTCATCTTTTGGGCAAGCAGCATTGAGGTCCCTGAAGTCAATGCATATCCGGATCTTCCCGTTCTTCTTCAGGACCGGAACAATATTGGCAAGCCATTCGGGATGTTGCTCCTCTCGGATAAAACCCGAATCGATGAGCTTTTTGACTTCAGCTTCGATCGCTTCCATCATTTGCGGACGAAACCGTCGTTGTTGTTGTTTGACTGGTTTGACGTCCGGCTTAATGTTGAGACGATGCACCGCTACATTTGGATCGAGACCTGGCATGTCTTCATAATTCCAGGCGAACACGTCGATGTACTCCCGGATAAGGGAAATCAACTCCTCCTTCTCCTCAGGTAGGAGGCTGTCGCTAATGAATATCGGCTTTGGATTCTCCTCGGTTCCCATATTCACCTGGACGACTTGATCTTCGGTAGGAGGCTCTCTCTGCTCGAACCGATCGCCGTACTGCATGTTTAAGTGATGAACCCACGGGTCTTCCCATGTCGGCATCTCATCATCTTCTTCTATTGTCGTTGGATCGACCGTGACCATATTCGACATTAGCTTCTTAAACATATCACCAAGACTAACGTCGGAATCCCAACCCGAAGAGTCGGACGAATATCCCTTCCTAGTCTTGTTAGCAATTTGGTCGATGATTTGCCAGCCACACTCATCATCTGATGAGACATAGCCTAGACCTCTTTTGTGGCGATAATAATTATCGGGTTTTCCCTTCGGTACATAGGCCATCCGGGGTGGAACCCGTGGACCTCGACCAAAGAAAAGACCCTCTCCGATCTTGAAGTCATACCCGTGCCTTTCCATCATGTTGCGTGCTTTCGCATCGTATTTGGATAGATGACGGGCCGGCTTATCATCATCGTCTTCCTCTTCCATGAAGTGGTCGGGTATCGGAGATGCTCTTCCTTTGCCGTAGACGACCTGCTTTCCACCCCCAATCCCTGCGGGGATGATGAGCGTTGTTCCGCAAGGGTCATGTACCTGCTTCTTCGTCAAACAAAATGATTGAAGAGGCATATACAAATCAGGGTTAGCATAGAGTTCATTAGTGATATCATCGATACCCGTCGAGTACTCTAAATCATCGTTTATTGATAGTTCTTCGGCCAGTTGCCAATTACAACTATCTTCCGATGATTTATCATCGTCAAGATTGATTACAATGGGTACAATGTCGTTTAAAACAAAACCGCCATCGTAATCAAGCCCTGGTTCGGTATCAGCTTCATCACCGCTGTCCGTTCCTTGGGCCGATGGTTCAGTATCGGATTCAGCGCAGTATAAAAGGGAATCGGTGAAGTAATTCTCCAATCCCTTGAACGGTTGCTTATCCGCGACCACCGTCTTGACTTCATTATCTGTGCCCACATATTTGAAGCACTGATGTAGAGTTGACGGGACTATAAGGTTACCGTGGATCCAAGGTCGACCCAACAGTAAATTATAGGATGTCTCCGCGTCAATCACATAACAAGTGACCTCCGACCTCAAATCCCCGATCTGGCACTTAATTCGGACCTTCCCCAAGGGCCTATACCCGCTGGTGTTGAATCCGTAGATCGTCGTGCCAGTGGACGCTAATTTGCTAGTCGGGATTCCGAGATGATGCATCAATCGGAATGGCATGATGCTCACAGCGGAACCCGGATCGACTTGGATCCGGTTGACAACGCTGGAGCCGATATGCCCGGTGAAGTACAAGGGCCTGTCATGATTTGAGTTCTTTGTCTGCATATCTTCTTTGGTGAAAGAGATGCAGGGGAAGTGATGCGCCGCCAGATTGCATTGTTGGGCTGATGATTCTGGTTCTTCGGAAGATGGCTTGATCCGAGTCAAGAAGACTTCGGAATCACCCAAGGCTTCTTGAAGTGCTTTCCGAGTATCCTTCGACAACCACAGCAACTCGTATAGAGTTATCCTGGCCGGGATGTTGGCCAATTGCGCCATAATGTCGAAATGGGGCTGAGAGCTTGCATTCCCCGGTTTGTCTCGTCCAATTGGATGATTGAATCGAGACGGCCTCGGGTTCTGAGCTTCTTGGCGTACAGGCTCTTTTCCCTTATCCTTCTGCGGGATTCTCTCCGTAGCCACCGCAGGTGTTGGGGGAATTGCTGAAATCCCCAGTTCTGACAGCGTCTTGGAAGGTGGGGTTTTGGTACCCAATTGCTCAGTAGCCTCCGGATACTTGAAGTGATACTCATTCCCGCTTCGGGTTGCAAAAGCTTCTTGCTCGTCCTCAGAAAGCGGGAAGGTTGGAATTTTGTCATCATCCACCCCCGGTATAGCAGAGGCTCCGTAACAAGATTTGCTCTTCCTTTTCGACTTCTTCTTATTCTTTGTGGAAGAGGTCCCGGCCCATTGCTCATCTGCGATCAAATCCGGATGAACCCACAAGATCTCGCCATTTGGGGCTGTGTGTGGCACAAGCCCTTTCTGACGCTGCTGATGCGGATCATCATTCACCGTCTTCACCGCCGCTTTAATCACCGACTCGTGTTGGAACCAACTCGAGGGAACAGATCCAAAGCTAATGGATACGGTGTTTGCACTCACCTTCTTCTCTTTGGGCTGCTTCATGGTGATAACCCCAACATCGATTAGAGTCTGAATTTTATCCTTGAGAGCATAGCATACCTTGGTAGGATGGTGCACCGCTTGGTGGAATGCGCAGTATTTCGGATCATTGACCCTCTTGGCATCTTCTTGATCCTGAATTGGCGGCAATTTGATCTTGTTGTTTTCCACGAGGTATTTGAAAATACCCGGGATTTCATCCTCTTTGAATGAGTAGACTTTTGGGAACCTCGGCTCCCCAACCTTTTGCTTCTGGGGCTGTTGCTGCCACCTGGGTTGTTGAGGCGCCCTCTGTTGCTGTTGCGGCTGCTGTGGCTGTTGCGGCTGTGCTTGCACCTCAAAGACTTGATTTGCGACCACCGCATTTGCATGCGCCTTCCCTTTACCCTTGGGGGTAAAATTTGATTGCGGGGCATTATTGGGTATTTGCCCTCTCTCCGCTTTCTTCCTCTTGAGGAATCGTTCAGCTCGCTCTCCTCGCATCTTCAAATCCTTCCAGGTTTTGGACGGCGCCATTCCCATGGCTTCGAGGATGTCGAGCGTGAGGTTGTTGTGGCAAGTCTCGAGGATGAAATCCTCGCTGACCGGATCCCTGCAATTCATAGCTTTGTTCCGGAATCTTTTCACAAAGTTTTCAACCGTCTCGCCGTTCTTTTGTTTTTCATCGAACAGCGTGCCGATTGAGACCTCGGTGTCATCATCAAAGAAATTTGTTAGAAACATGTCCTCCATGTCATCCCAGCCATTGATGCTTCCAGGCTTGAGACGGCGATACCAATCGAAGGCAACTCCGCGAAGAGTGCCGACGAATGACCGCACCATGAGGGGCTCATTTCCGGAAATAATTCCTAAATGAGACTTGAAATAGATTAAGTGTTGGGTAGGGGAACCCTTCCCATCAAACGGCGTAAAGTTAATTAGATTAAACTTTGCCGGATATGGGATCGATTCCCACTCCCTTGGATATGGGCAGGGTATACCGGATCTTTTTACCTCTTGAGCACTCATCAAGGCATTGATTTTGCTCTCCAGGTCCTTCATCTTCCTGTCCTCACTTGTCTCGGCCTTTGAGTGGCTTCTGGGAGAGATGACGTGGTCCTCTTTGGCATTATCTTCTGCGGGACCACCCCCGTTGTCGGCGTTGACAGGAGGGACATTGATATTATCCGCCTCCCGTTCGCTCTCCTCTGGATTGCGTCGATTTGGTTCTGCTTGATGGACCGTTAGCGCCGCAATCTGTTGGTCGTGCATCTCCCTCATCCGCTGCAGGGTCATTTCCATTTCGAATTTGAAGCTCTCCTTCTGTTTGGCGAGGGCTTCTTCCAGTATCTTGGATACCTGTTCAGCGCTGATCATGAGTGATTCGTAAGGTTGACCCGCACTCGACGCCGTGTCATCAGATGCCACCACCGAGCAAGAGTCTGAATCAGCCTCTGATTCTTCTTCTTCTAAGGAAAGCCTAACTGGTACCCTTTGGTAGTTCTTTTGACCGCTGGTTCCGGGCCGCAACCGTGTCATGCACCGGGATATCTCGGCCAGCTGTTCTATGCTGAAGGGTTGTGCTGAATTTCCCCTGCCAGTCATGTTGACCGACACTCTTGAGTATTCGTTCTCTCGGCAGAGCGATTTCTTCTTGTGGAAACGCTTCGGCTTGGAGAGCCTCTCGAACACCGAGATTCTTCTTGGGGGACTGTCACAACAACACTCGGACAGCACCGCCTTGATGATGTTAGCACACGGGCAGCGGGGCTCCATATCCTGCATAAATCTTTTTCGGGATTTTCCAATACCCCCAGCCCTGTAGTACAGCTCATCAGCTTGGTAGCTGGAGCAACCTACAGAGTGCTGGTGGGTGTTCCCCGATACAACACGCTCATCCTCGGATGAGTGTGCTTCCCTTTGAGGATGAGATGGTTGGTTAAATTTTTCAAGAGTGGCCCGTTCAGTTTTACGCTTTTGTGAGCGTATGAACTGAACGGGCTCTTTTGTTTCGACTCGCACCTCAATGCGGTCGGTGATAGGGGCTTTCCCTTTGTCAATTTTCTTGGGGGGATTAACTCCACCCCCAGTCTGATCTTTAACTTGGGGACCTTTCAATGGTCCCAGCCGTTCTTTGATGGGTATTCTACCTCGGTTCTCCGGTAAGGGACCAAGGCGACCCGACAAAGGAACCTGGGATCTTGAATGATCCCCCTTTTTACCTGGCTCCGTTGATGGTGCCGGTACAGGAGGAGCAGACTCTGGTTTGGCTGAACTTTGGGCGATAATTTTGCCCTTCTTGGTTTGAGGTGTTGGGTTTGTTTTGCGTACCCACACCAGTTTGCTTGTAGACGGTGTTTTGACCACCGTTCCTTGCTGCATCTCCTCTGCTTTCTTTAGGAGGAGTCGGGCGTGTGCAAGTAGAGCGCGGCGCTTCTTGATTCGCTCCTCGAGCGTGGAGCGGTTCCTTTTGACTCGGATCCACTCGTTTGCTTCTGATTTGGAGGGGAGGTTGATCGCTTGCCGTTGCTCTTGTCGCTGCCTCGACTTCAGATCCTCTGCATAGCGCACTCCATCTTTCGACTCTTTAGCCCTGGCGAGCTGTTGAGCGAGGCGTTGGCGGTGTCTTTGGATCGCCCTTTTTGATGGAGTTGGAGCAGCATCACCCATTGCCTTTGGTGCTGTTGGATCTACGTTCTTGACCACACTGATCGACGCAAGGCCGTTGTGTGGTGCAAGTGTAGCAGCAGCGACGGCGGGGTCTTGAATTGAGGAGTTGGAGATCCCGCAAGCCCTTTTTGGAGATGAGTTCTTCCTACGCCGGTGCGGAGAGGCAGATCTGGAGGAGGAGGAGGAGAGGTACTCTTCGAACTTCTTCTGATCGAACTCGTATTCGATCTCTTCATTCACCCGGATCTTGAAGGCCGGTTGCGTCACTCCGATCTCGGCAGCGAGGTCGGTGGCTCCCACTGTGGTCGCCAGCTTGTTTCCGGTAAAAGTTGCTGTTTTCATTGCTGTGGTATCTGTTACAACTTCAATCGTTACAACAGGGTTTAAATGAAAACAAAAGATGTTACAACTTTATCGAAAATAAACACGAGATCCCGGTTTGGTTCGGTCTCGCTTGCGTGGGTTGTTGGCCTGTGACGGGGACGTCGATATCCGTGGACCGCCGACTCTTCAAGATCCTTTCCGGTGGAATCCGGCAGAGTTTCGTCTATCCGCGAAGGGATATAGAAACAGAACTTCGTCGATCCGCGTGAGATCTAGAAGTTATAAGCGTATATCTCGGCTAAAACGAGATAATAGCTCTTCTTAGTGGTCACCGCTAATGGGCAGCACTAAGGAAATGGAAGGGGGTGAATGAAGGAGACTGATGAAGAACTCCTTACTCCTCGTTTCGGCAGAGCTTCGCTGCTTCAGAAATCTTCAGACTCTGCTCTCCGACAGGGCTTCACCGCTTCAAACAAAGGAGAATCCTTGGCTAAGATAATTCAGCCTTGAATTCAGAGCCTTTGCCTTCAACTCCAAAGAAATCAGCCCTTTTAATGGAGGGCCAAGGGGGGCTATTTATAGCACTCAAGAGGGTAGGGGGGAGGTGTCCACGGTGCGGCCAAAGACACCCCTAGGGGGTGTCTCGGCTATGGTGGCGAGACACCCCCCCTAGGGGGTGTCTCGGTCTGGGCCGAGGTGTCGTCGCTGTCCTGCCGTTGACTCTGCGTTGACTTTTCGTCCGAACTCGGATTTGACTGTTTTCGGATGCGTTGGAATTCAGACGAAGAGCTCTGTTAATCCCGACGGTTGGATTATGAGTGGGATGCTCTGTACGCGATGGGCGTTGGTCCGATTGTAGTGATCGCGGGGTTCCGGTCAGTCCGTGTCCCCGTGATTCAGACATTCTGTCGGCTCACGTAGTCCGTCGGTTGACTTCAATCGCTCACCGACGTCGTTTGAATTTCTTGTGAACCGGGTAGTGACGTTCCATTGTCGCTCGTTAACACTGAGCTGTGTACGGGGACCTATCGGCAATTTTTGATGCCTACAAACAAGTCCTCCCTCAACCCTCAAACCACGGCTGGGGTTCCCAACATATAGCTGGTCATAGCCAAACTGACGAGCAAAACGGCAGGGGAGGTAAGGCTCTATATGGCAGCGGTTCTTCACCCGGAAGACAAGATATCCGACACGGATGTTTATCAACCAACGAAAACAACCGATGTCGAGAATGGTTCGGTTACTCCTGGGTTTCTCCTCATCAGTCAAAACGTCGCCATAACGACCTGAAAACTGAGGGAAACACTTGAAGAACTCCCAGCCCTTACGGACTTGGAGTTCCTGCTGAACGTCCTCGAATTTCCTCCCAAGCCATCTGCTATTCTCCAATAGCTGCAGGTATGGGACGGGAACATCAACAGCACTAGGCGCCGACATCAGGCCAGGACGGTGAAGAACGAGCCACGTCATCAGGTATGCGTAGGGAAGCTCGACCTTAGGACAGATAAGCTCGGTAGATGGCTTAGGACCCACCTGAGTAAAACTACTGACCACACTCCTAAGCCCGCAATGGATGCTGGCAACCATCGCCGGGAGCAGAGAAAGCTCTCTCCCATAAGCTAGCTGAACCGCGGGAAAGAGCACCTCAAGAGGTAAGGCATCCGAAGACTGATGAGGAACAACGCATTTCTTCAACCATAGGCAAGATAGCCCTCCAACAGAGACCGAGGCTCGATGGACTTCTGCGCACGGCGGAGGAACGAGCGAAACTTGGTCCCTGCAGGGAAAGCTCCCTTAGCACTAGCAATGGTATAAGAACGAGCCTCGCTCTTCTCCACCAACTCGTTAATGGCAGCGACGGTCAAAATGTCTAGCTCACGAACGGGGTCGCTAGAAGCACCCTCCAAGTTCGGGAACAGATAAGTGGCAAACTGCTTCAAACTAACTTTCCTCTTCGTCTTCGCGGGAGGAGAAATCTGGATCAAGGAGGTGTGATAATGACAGGTGAGGTCCCAGAGAGTGTCATACATATCAGGATCATCTTGCTTCAACCGCCACAACTGCTGGTTCGAAGGAAAATACTCCTGATAAGGGTAATCTCCCATCGGAAGACCGGAAACCTGATGCATTTCATGAAGGGCCATTCCCAACTCTCCGTCACCGGTCAAGAAGGTGTTGCTATTAGGCATGTACGTCTCCAACAACGCCAAGAAGTGGCGACAGCTGACTGGGAGACCATGCATAGTAGCTCGTATAGGCACGTACAGGCCACTACTCTTCAGAATCTTCTCCCAACGGCCCAAGACGTAGCCGGTCATGCGGGGCCACCATCCCTTGGGTAATGAAGAAGCCCAACCATAGCACCGGTACTCCGGGTGAGGCAACCTCCTCCCAAGAAGAGCCAAGCGGTTCCTCACTGTAGGAGCAGCTGCAAACACCTCGCCCGGGGGTGCGGCGTCAAGACCCATGATCCCGGGCCGTAGGCCACGAACAGGATGATATCCGCCGGAACCAGGGGTCTTTCCATGAGAAACATACCCGCACTGAACCCGCACAGCGTCATCAGTGAGTTTCCAAGACATCCGTCTCTCCACACCCTGTCCCTCCAGATGAGTAAAAGAACAGTGGCGAGGGACGGAAGGAATATATAGAAGGGCACTCTCCTCAAGAGTTAGCCAATGCTCTTCAGCGAGAGTCAATACGTCGGGGTCCTCCATATGATCCCCGAACAGGAAATCTGGCTTCTTCAAAGCCTGGGTGGACGAAGCATCCGCGGTAAAAGGAGCATCGGTGATGAGTTGGCGTAAATAGTGACGCCCTCCATCCCGTATCAAGCAACGAGATTCGTCTGAACGATCCCGGTCGAACTGCGGAAGCGGATCAATTGCCTGTCTAACAGAAGCCGAAGAGAAGACCTCACGGCTGCAACCGGTAATCGCATGAGAAGGAAAGCTACCACCGGGAAAATCGACTGCAACGAAGCAAAGGGTCAGAATATCTATCTCATAAAGGCAAAATGAGATTGTTCACGGGATAATTGGTGAAGACGATTTCGAGTGCCCTACACCGGGAGGACGGTATACGCCATCACGTGAATCGCGTGATAACATACACCGACCTATAAGGTGTAAGGCAACACGAGATCGCCCCAATATACCCGAAGACTTGAATTGGCTAAGAAAAACAAGTCTGAAACCTTAACCCCCGCGGGAGGGGTATCGGTTCTTCCGTCATGACCCGCGAGAGGTCAATCCGGGATACAAAAAAAAAAGTATAAAAATTCTCACCCCCGAAGAAAGAGGTCACTGGGGACGATGTCGTAGGAGCCTCCTCCTCGCTATGCTGGGGATGAGAGTGACTCCCGGAAGGTCGAGATCGATGCGGAGACATCGCAAATCTGCAGTGAAGAGCAGTACATCAGGTACAATATACATACACGAAATATTGAAAAAAGGAAATTAAGCACTTGGACTTGAAATCCTATAAACAAATAGGATTTTGTAGTTGAAGTCTAATTAAACCTACAAATTTCGTGCACGCGAAACGATAATCGTCGTTTCGCGGTAAATTTTGGTGAAATACCCAAAATACCCCCCGTGCTCAAGGCCAAATTCAGGTCAAGGACACGTACGATTCGGGTCATGGTCACCATACTTGATCATCTAACATCCCGGTACCCTATAATTTTGATCAAATTTTGCAAATAAGCCCTTTGGCAGAATTTGGTCAATTTTACATAAAAGCCCCTCCACGAACTTTTGGTTTTGCATCCACATACATTTACCGAAAGTTCGAGCAGAGGTTTGGGGTTTATACTTCGGGGATTTCAGCCCCAAATTCGTAGCCTTTTGCAAATAAACCCCTCTAAAATGTTTAATAGGCTGTTTTGCAAATAACCCCCTCAAATAACCCTTCAATCCTCTTGCATAAAGCACCCCCATTTCTTCATCAAGTGGGCATAAACCCAAATCCCAAAATTTCAGTCCCACTTTTGCATAAAGCCCCCACGAAATTTCAGTCCTATTTTGCAAATAAACCCTCTAAAACTTCGGCCCTTACCTCTTTGCACAAAAACCCCCAAAGAATGATGCATAGACAATCCCTAGCCTATTGCAAGCATAAAGATCCAATCTTTATCAAAAGAAATGAGAGGTTTTTTTTTAAGGGGACTTACCAAATCAAAGGGCTTTCTTGGAGCTTGAGGCTTGGAGAGAAACTTTAGCTTTGAGTGAGAAACTTCGGCCAAGAGGTGCCCGTCAAAACCCGACCTTGCTTTGAAGATTGATGGGTTCTTGGAGGAGTAATCAATGGAGGAGACTTGTTTGAGGAAGAAGAGAAAGGGAGAGGACTGTTTGAAACCGAAAATAAAGGGAAGGAGAGCTCGGTTTTGGGGGAGGAAGCTTTTTCTCTTTGAAATTCAAATTAAAGGTGAAAAGGGGGGGACCATAAGACCATGAACAAAAGAAGGAAGAAGACAAAACCAAGGGGGAGACCCTGGAAAAAGCAAGACACCCCATGGGT
>BQKN01054652.1:0-14475 GCA_022839385.1 Asparagus kiusianus | reverse complement strand
TAAAAAGTTTTTATCGTAACAATTAAATTTATAATTATCAAAACCATGAAAATAAATATAAAACTAGATTTTTAAATCATAGTATATTCTAGAAAATTGGGAATAATATAAATACTCTTTTTAAAATAATCATTTAGTATTTAAAATATCTGAAATTATTTGAACTAGTATCAAAAATTCATGGTCCTTACAAGGGTAGTAGGAGTAAAGGCAATAAGATAGTCGATGGTGAAAAGAAGGCGGTGATTTGGGGGAGGCGTGATTGAATGGCTGAGATAATTATAGATATGGCTAATAAAGACCCTGTATCTTGTGTGAAACTTATTGTGACTTTCATTATCGGCTTCATATTATGCCTGCGAACATGTAGGACATGTCCTTTGTGGGCGTTTCGATATGCAGAGCAGTTGTCCACTTTGAATAAATATAATTGGTGTCATGCGGTGTTTACTTTTCTTTGCAAAGAGATGAATAAGGTGAAGAAGTCTCATAGTATGAGGAGCTTAGGGGAGCGTTCATACGCTGGTTACATGGGTGGTTTTTCCTCTATGCTACTGGTGAGTTATATGAGAATTATTTTGTGAAACTTTTTTTGACAATGATTATTGTTTATGCACCTTCTAATGTATAGATTTTTTGTAGGTTTGGTTTTATGAAATAGTTAGAGAATTAGAGTATACTATAGATATTGAAGGTCTACCGCTGCTATTTTGTGTTAAGAATACCGAAAAGTGGAGGAGGACTACTATGAACAAATTATTCAGAGATTCAAAGTTTCTTACAAATATTGGCCAAAAGAGTACTCCTCTTATTCATGGGGCATCAACAGAAGTATTTGTACACATCTTTGCTCTAATAGTTCACTATTTTTATGTTCCTTTCTTTTAATATCTTTATCTACTAACTACAATATGAGTACTAATACTTGTATATTCTTGAAAAAAATTTGTAACCCCTTAATCAATTTTTGTAACTCGTTAGACTAGTTTTGTACCCAGATAGTGAAGTTTTGTAACTCGTAGTTCTTGAAAAAACTTTTGTAACCCCTTACTAAATTTTTATAACTCGTACTTCTGAAAAAATAATTTGTAACCCTTAAATAATTTTTGTAACTCATTATCAACTCACAAACTTAAGGTACACACGGTACAAAGAACACATAAGTTTAGTTCAAATTATCATATTATTCTGAAACACATGATTAATCCATACAACTACATTATTATCTCGCAAACTTTAGGTACATACGGTTCAAACAACACATAATTGCATCCATACATACATAACTTTAGTTCAAATTATCACATTGTTCCGAAACACATGTTGGTTATTGTAAGTCAGGGAAATACGCTTGCAAACTACTTTGTTTTGGCTCTCCATTAACTTTCTCGACCTCCACCTGCAATATTTTTCATCTACAAAAAAATTTACAACTTTATTATGAAAAATACATTGAAATGGGAAAAAAACATCAAATTAAGATTAAATATAATACTTTAGCTAGAGGACAACTCGTTATATAATTTCCTTTTTCCTTACAAAATCCACAAAATCTTTGCTTTTTTATACTCTTTTCTTGAGCTATCTCTAATCCGGACTTAATTCTTGTAGCCTGTGTAAGCGTCCTTTCGTGGCAACGGGCTTATCTGGATCACGAATAGTGATTTGAGTTGCTTCCTCTATTGAGATGGGTAAAGATGAACTAGGGATCTTGTTGTTGGCACTGCTCTCATTTCCATCATCATTAGGTTTCTTCTCTTTATTGTAATTCTCAACTTCTTCAAAAAATGAGTCTAAAAGAGCACTGAACTTATCATGAAGTGTACTTGAAGTCAATGTGTCTTCTAGTGCCTTGTTACATCTACTCATAAGGGCCCAATGTTTAATGATAGAGTGTTGGTCTTCACTATTTGAAATGCAATTTCTAACAACTCCGAACCCAACATGTCTTGCATTGATTGTCCATCGTTATATAATATATCTTGATGGAATTTCTAATACTTGCTTCTTTACAAAAATGTGCAAGCTGTGTTTGCACAATATCCCTTCCATCTCAAATCTCGCACAAGAGCACTTAATTCTTTTTTCTTTGGATGCATCGAAGACAACATGATGCTTTTCTATCTTCTTGCTTACAGCCTCCCTATCTATATTCCAAACGGCATAAGTAGCACTTGCGCCATCCTTCGATAACCTCTCATGAAGCATGGAGTAACTATCACTGCTAAAAAATAAGGTATCCTAGACGGAAAATTCCGTCTAGGATACTCAGAATTCCGTCTAGAATGTGTATTCTAGACGGAATTCCGTCTAGAATAGGCGTCTAGGAAGTTTCCGTCTAGAATGTAGTATTCTAGACGGAAATTCCGTCTAGAATACATTCTAGACGGAATATTCTAGACGGAATTTAAAACCGTCTAGAATACATCCTAGACGGATTATTCTAGACAGAAATTCTGTCTAGAATAATACATTCTAGACGGAAAATATTTCCGTCTAGAATGAGTATTCTAGACGGAAATTTCCGTCTAGAATACTTAGTCTAGACGGAATTAAATGATTTTATTTTTTTATTTTTTTTATTTTTTAAAAAACATTCTAGACGGAATTTGAGCATCCTAGACGGAATTTCCGTCTAGGATACTATGCTACAGTAGTTTTTTTTGTGCAAAATCTACTTTAGGTGCATGTACACAATATTGAACAACAAAAAATTATATTCATATCCAACACAATCTAATTATATTTCAATATTAATTCCCATTATATTCAAATAATACATTCACCAAAATAGTAGAGAGATACATAAATTGTTTATAAATTTTTACATAAATTGAGATTCTGCATCTTCATTGCGTAAAGAGCAGGCCTACCCTTTAGAATGCATCTTCTCTAAAATAGAGATTGCTTCAATAGCAATACAAGCAACCATCCAGTCATTGAGCATCTAGCATGACATTACCACTTCAGTATCATTTTAAAACAGACAATTAAGTTACAGAGCACCATCCACTGTCAGAAAAGAATTGACATTACCACTTCAATGATAACATCAGTTGAGAAACCTCCCATCTGAGCTTCTGTCAGAAACCCAACCTGCCAAAAGCATATGCAGACAACAAAATTCAAGCTCAGAAAAATATCCCATAACATAGCCAAAGTAAACAAAATATTGAAATGTGTGCAGGTAATACCCAGTCATTGTCATTTGCAAGCAGAGACAGATACTTTGTACTCAAAGGAAGACAATGCATATGGAAAAATTCTGTGACCAGGTTCCACCTCATGCTTGCATCCTTTTGCTGAACTCGGAATTCATAACCATCACCATTGCCGCTTGAAAGCCAGTTACCACAAGTTTTGCCTTCATCAATCAGTGGCAAGCTTGCTTTCTCCAAATGCAGTAAGAGACATCCTTACCTTTGCTGCACAAGTACCTCCAGCGTTTGCTTAGTGCTTCCAAAGAACGGATGGTCTTCATCACTGTTAAATATGTGGGGTTGATTCTGATTAACACAAATCATAGCTAGAAATTGGCGTCTATGAAATGCGCAAAAAACATTTACCAATGCCCTTTTTCCTCAATCTATTTTCATCTCCAAGGAGTCTATCTCAAAAGTTGCAGGTATAACAACAGCTCTTGAACAAAAGAACAGATTAGATGAGGTTGTAAAGATGCCTAGTCAGAGCCTTTAACAATAGTTAAAGGTGATAAATGTTACTAAGTAAACGTGTACTAAATATTAATGCAATATCAGCTGATGTTCAATTGTAACTACATATTTACACATAAAAGAAATAGAGAGGCATTCAAGAATATGCTTTTATGCACGTAGAAATGAAAATCCATGGATAGTTTGTAGGATACAAGGACTTTCTCGAATAGTTTGGGTGAAAATCCATAGATCTCATCTTGAAATGAAATACCGTGGACTGCGTGCATTCTCCAGAGGTAGAGTTATGCTGGGTTAGAATCCAAAGGGCTTGCTTAGAACCGCAATAACTCAAACACAACCAATTAAATTTTAGGCTTAATTGCACTTAAATACCCTATAATTTCACCTAAGTTATCGTGCAACAATGTAAACAGGACAGAATAATGCTAAAAAAATTTGAAGCGTATCAGCTAAAGCTATAGCCCAAGCATATCAAATTCCTTAATTAGACCAATGAAACCCAGTATCTCAGTATGTATATACTTGTCCAAAGCTTAAAAGGGTTCAGAGAGATGACCATTATTTCTTTCACTTACGTGTCGATTATCCGAAAAGCTTATTATACTTTAACATATTAGAAAAATTAGTAGCCCCCTTTTGATCAAAACACTAACATCTTGCACACTTCGTTTCCAATAAAACTTTTGATATCCTCAAGCCGTCACAACTAAATTATAATAACTATTCATAATATACTAAACATGGTCAGTGCTGATATAGTTTGTTTTAATCATACGCCAACCTATAAACAACAACAATCTTCTTATGGTAGTTAAAATTTCCCTAGGCAAAAGGTGTGCATCCCGAAAATATCAACTAGCACCACAAGAATATGCATAATAAATCACTACAAACACACTTTCTTAAAACTAAACAACCCAAAATCTAGCTGCCACCAATAGCACACAGCTCTCGGCTAACAAACATCCCTGCTTTACAAAAAAATAAAAATAAAAAGCATCAAAAAAAGAAATTTTGCATAGAACCAAAGATTGCAAATCACCAAAAGCTCAAATTTCACTTACCCCAATCCGCCATCTCAATCTTTTCCCAATCCAAAAGCTTCGAAAGGGAGAAGAACACGCCCCCCGAAGAAACGATTCGATCGAATTGAGAACTAGGGCTCTGTTAATTAGCAACAAGTTCACATGAATTAGATCAGAACAAAGTAATCGGGACCAAATCAAACCTTTCAAGGGAAACCCACTGCAGAGGTAGAGTTATGCTGAGTCAGCGTCGATGAGGGCGGCGCGGTCGGGGAAGGAATCGAGATCGCGGAAGACTGGACTGAGAACATTGAGAGGCTGGGGTCGGAAGCGATGTTGATCGGAGGGCGAGGGAAGATGTAGATGCTGTTGTTTGTGTTGTAGGAGGAGGCCGCCATTATTTTGGAGTGGGGAGAGCGAGGAAGTTTGGAGATTGGGGGGATCGATCGATTGGTTTGCTTTTTGTGGAGGAAGGAGGTTTGAAGGGGGGAAAGTTTTTGGGGTATCATTTCTGAGTTTGAGAATTCAGGCGGTGAAACGAATTTTGGGATGAAATTTTGAGGGAAATGGCGCGCTCTAGTGGGACACACTATCCTAGACGGAAATTTACCGTCTAGGATGTATCCTAGACGAAAATTTCCGTCTAGGATGATATATTTATTTTAAAAAAAATTAAAAATATTAAAACCGTCTACTTTGTTATCCTAGACGGAAATTTCCGTCTAGGATACTTTTTTCTAGACGGAATATTCTAGACGGAAATTTTCCGTCTAGTTTGTATTAAACTAGACGGAAAAATTTCCGTCTAGGATATTCCGTCTAGGATGTGTAATTTTCTACTAGTGTATCCTTTAGTTCTTTCTGAAAGATAGTAAACATATTCTTTGTATAATTCACCCTAGCTTGTTTTTCAATTGGATGATCAATTATCAATGGAGGAATTGAGTTTGTGGACTTAAAATCTTGCTCAAGTTCAGCGGCTCGTCGAGCTCTGACGACATTATCATATTGCTTAACAAAATCATGTAACTCGGTATTGGAATTCACAAAGTGATCAAAAAAGCATTAATTCCCTCACTCCGCTGAGTAGATGTCATTCCTACAGTAAAAGTATCTTTAAGATACAAAGAAGCCCAATGATCTCGATGATTATATAAATTAACTAACCAACTCCTTCTATCTGCACCATATTTGTCCCTCATTTCTTCCCAACGTGTTTCAATTTTTTTTTCTGATTTACTCCAATACCATTTGTTATACTTTATAGAAACTTCCTCACCAAAGTCATAACGCGTTGATTAAAGATTTTGTAAGGCATTCCTATGAAGGTGTCAAGAACAAAAGCGATGGCGAGTTTGAGGAAAAACTTTGTGAATTGCACTACACATAGCTTTATCTTGATCAGTAATGATTGTTAATGGTGCTACACCCGACATACATTTCAGCCATTGGCTAAATAACCATATAAAGGTCTCCTCCATTTCATCGGCCAATAGTGCACACCTAAATAGAGTAGATTGTCGATGATGGTTAACACCCGTAAATGGTGCAAACGACAATTTTAAATTGTTTGTTCTATATGTAACATCAAAACAAACAACGTCTTCAAATTGCAAGTAAGAAGTCCTCACCCTACCATCCATCCAAAAAACACTTCTCATCGTCCCATCATTTTTTAAATCTAGTGCAAAGTAAAATTGATGATCAGATACTTTTTTCTCTTGAAATTGACGAACTATGTTCACGCACTCATGACCGACATTGTTTCTTCGTTTAATTCTTAGATGATCTTGGCATTCTTGTTGAGTGAGAGAGCCTTGTTCTTTTCCATGAGCAACATCTATAACCTTACAATGGTAGAAGGCCGTAAACCTTAGCTGTCAAGAGTATCTATCAACCTTTTTGTCGCTTGAGATCGATGAAGTGTCCGATGTGAGTAGTGCTTCTTTACTCGATTTGGGGTGGTTAACAAATGGCCATTATAATTAATGTTTAAACTTCACACCACCCATTTTCCAGTACTTCTATCAAGTCCAATAACCATCCTTGCGTTGCATCCACATCTTGTATCAGACTTTCGAATTACATTCCGACCATCTTCTCTTTTATCTTTTAAAATTTTAAAACATTCTTTGTCACATACAAAGGTTCTAGATATGATTGCATCTTTTTTTCTCGACCATGATGAATGACCCTTGCGAATACCAAATCCCTTAAGTCTGGCATATGCATTGTAAAAATTATAACCTTCCTCATGAGTAGAGAACTCAATTCCGATATATGGATCAACAAAATTATCTACGCTATTTTCGACGCCAATAGGCCCATCAACATTCTCCTCATGCTCAATTGCCTACAAAAATAGAGAAACAAAAATTATTAAAAAAAGACCCAATTCATGCTAAAAGACAAATATTTTGGTATATGTCATTAGTTAGTACACTATAAATAATAATATTATCACCTGCGAAAAGCATCTTGCCGTAGATAGTTGATCATGGTGCTCGCCTCCTAGGTCAAGCCCTGCATATTTGTTTTCATCTTCATCCATTGTTGTGGGAGAATTGTTGAAGTGTCCATACAAGCTATCAAATTATCACTTATAAAAAGTTAAAAAACTTTAAAAAGTCATCATCACGTTGATCTTTCAAATTCACTAGAAAAATTCATTATCCAAACGCAGAAACTAAAATCAACCATAATGAATATTAGCTCAAAGTGTACCAATAGATACATACATACATATGAAACATATGATGAAATAACTTGTTTGAAACTAGAATGTGATTTTACAGTGGAAATTCCCCTCATAAGCATTTATTATTTTTTAATAACAGATATTCATATGTTAAGGATTAAATCATAATATATGTTCAAATGTAAATATGTTATGCCTGTATGTATTTTTGTACAAAATTTAGCCGAAACATAACTCATGAATATATTGAAGTTTGTAAGTTTGACTTACTTCTTTTCTTATGAAGTGCGTGACATTTAATCCATAATCTTTATAGATAGCTGACGCAGCCTCAGTAATAAAATGACATAATGCATCCAAACATAGCTTCAAATAGTCTGGAAGAGCTCCTATTTGCCTAGAATCCCAACTTTATGAACATACAAAAAGAACGAAAGTTAATTAGAGGACATAGTCAAATACAAGTAAAAAACATAGCGATAACTGACAATAGAACTAAATGAAAATTTTACCAAATGATTGCAGATGTAAAATTTTTAAGTTCTTCTAGTGACCCTTAAACATCCTATACATCATCAATCATAGTTAATTGCTGAACTCAAGGCGACTACTTGACGTGGCTCTCAGGGAACACGACGTAGCGGGGCTAACGATCTCGATCGGTGGGCGTGGAGCGGCTAGTTGGGGTAGAGGAGAGGAGGAGGGAGGAGGGAGGAGGGTCTGGACAGATAGGCGTCGAAGTGGGCTGATATCGAGGGCTGAGCAGGGGCACTCGAGGGCTACGCGCGGCTGAGCAAAGCCGCTTGTAGGGGCGAAGCTTGTTTGCTGGAGTGCAGGCTGAGCGCGGGTAACGGTCTCCATGGCGAAGTAGACTGGGATGAAGGGCTGGTCAGCGGCGCTCAAGGTGAAATCGGGGCTGATCGCGGCTGAGCAGGGGAGCTCGCCATAAATTTGGACTGCAAACGGGAAGAGGCGGTGCGCTGAGGGGATGCGTCAATCTCTGGCAGCGATCTCGGGTGGAGAAGAGGCGGAGGAGAGCGGTGCGCGGAGGAGAGCGACGTCGTTCACGATCGCGTTTTTCTATTTTCAGCGGCTCCGGTTTTTTTTAGCGGAGGGGAGGGTATATGGGAATATTCTCTAGGGGGTTAAGAATTAAATGGAGGGCTGAGATTAACCCACGCTTTGTTGAACGAACAGCCAAGATCGCGCATCCTTAGATGGAACCTAAGGTGGCACCTTAGGTACATATTTCCCTAATATAAAACCTAAACTAATATACCACGCGATGATCTTGATCTTCAATAAGCTCTTCTTGGTAAACTTGCGGATGAAGCTTGAACTTGGATCTTCAACTTGAAATGCAAGGCTTCACTCCACGATTCCGCCAACCTCCATTAGATATGATCGTGAAGGCTCGATTCCATTCATCATCCAACTCGTTGTTTGTCTACAATAAATAGAAATACACAAGCACTAGACAAACAACATTAGTGGTAATTTTTTTGTTAAACATCATCAAAACTAAGAGGCCAACAGAAACCTGAAATCACCAAACTTACATCACACAAATCTCAGTTTTATCAACACATTAATGATTACTTACATTTCAGTTAGAACTTTATGCTTTTTTCAATTATAATATTTCTATAAAATTTTCTTTGTACACGACCTGTTATTATCACATTTCAAGAAACCATATCTCTCTTTGGCATATCATGAAACACTCTATAGGCACCAATATATTTTTAGTGCAAGTAATTTTATTTCAACATGTAAGCCAATTCATCCACCTCACAACCATTTCGACAAACAACGCACATGTCTCAAAATCGCATCCTCTTCCTCCTCCTTCAATACCCACTAGACATGAGCCCTAACCCTAACCTTCATCTTCTACCACCTTTGTCACCAAATTTATCCATATCCCCTCCAAATCTCCCTTTACTTTCCATCACCATGGACCTCACTGGCTCGATGAGCTCGACTTCTCCTTTCTCCTCTCCTACTCCTTTTTCCATGCTCCTCTCCATCCATCTCACCGACCACCTCTCCTTATTCTCTAAGCTTTCTCAACAATTGCCTAAGACGAGGGGGTTGGAGGGTACACTTGGTGGTGACGGAGGAGGCGGCGGGTGAGGAAAACATCAGGGTCGGAGGGTAAAGGTAGAGTTAGGGAAGAAGAGGAGGAGAGGAGCATGAGAAAAAGAGAAAGACAGAGAGAAGAAGAAGAAATACAGGAGAGACAATTTTGAAATTTGTTTAGGTTACTTTTTGGGACAGTGTCAAAAAGAGCTGAATCACAAAAACTCTTGGTATTTTGGGGCTTATACATAATGGCATGTTTGGATGGAGGGTAGAGAGGGGGGAGGTAAGGGAAATTTCATTTTAATCTTGTTTGAGAGTTTTATTTAGGAGGGTAAAGAAGGGAAATGGAGGGGAAATTTAGCCCAAATTCTTACACCCCAAATTGGGGTGGATGGAGGGGAAGAGAAGGAAGATGAATTTTTTCCTTTCCTTACCATTCCTTCCCTTTCCTAAGTAAACTCCCAAACACACCATAAGAGAATTAATACAGAGCGGGGGGCACATGAAGTTTGTTTTTTTTTGAGTCATTGACATATTTTTTTTCCAAAATAATTTTAGTTTGCCAGAAAATAGCTAGCGTACCAGCCAAATGATTTTAACCAGAAGGAGTTAACTGAAAATAAAAATTAAAAATTAAAAAATTAAAAATAAATCCTAGCTGGATCCACCGACGGCGTGTGAGCTGGCACTCCGAATATTCTGTTTCGATTGACGGCGTCGATTCGAATGCTGCGCTCGATTAAAGCCGGAGAAATTGACGGAAACAAACAGATAATAAGCGCAGTCGCGAAATCAAAACAGAAGAAACAGAGAGAGCGAGCCAAAGAGGGAGAATCTCTTCGGTCTTCTGCTGACCGTAGAAGAGGCGAAGACCGAGCGCTTGAACGCGATTTCTAGGGTTTTTAACGCGCGCGCGCGTCTCAAAGTCATTCCTTAGGTTCGCGATCTTCTCTCTCATCAAATGCTTTTAAGTTTTAGATCTAGGGTTCTGCTGCTGTTTCTGATGTGGGGTTTTTGGTTGTAGTTGGGGTTTTGAGTGGCTACATTGTCGTTTTTCTTTAGATTTAAGTTAAAGTTTGGATCTTCAGGTGACCATCGAGCTGTTCAGAGCAAGATTTGGTTAGATAACGTGTCTTTTTCGCTAGGATTCATTTATTTAGACCCATATTTTAAGAAAAAGTTCCTCCTAGATCTCTATCAAATGACATCAGAGACAGTCCCATGCTTCTTATTTGCAATCTTACAACCAAGGTTATGGGCGAGACACCGCTAAGGTCCAATTTAGATATATTTAAATATTCTAAAAAATAAATAAATAAAAAAAATTACAGAAAAATCTAAAAAATTCTAGAAATGCATATTTGATGATTTATATAGAGATCCTAAGCATGAAAAAGGAATTTAACAATTGCATAATATTAACAAAGTACTATAAATAATAAAAAAGCATTGAGGGCAGGAGGCAGCCAAACTCAGAAGAGGGCTTTGCCGAGGGCTTCGTCGAGGAGATGCAGCAGAGGCAGTTGGAGGATCTGGAGAGGAGAGGAGATGGAGATAGAGCTCGTCGACGAGTTGGAGGATCTGGAGAGGAGGCAGAGGAGTGGTGGAGGGAGGCAGATGTTTGCTGCAGCCTCGAGGAGAGGAGATTTAGCTTGTCAAGGAGTTGGAGGATTTAGAGAGGAGGCGGAGGAGTGGTCGAGGAGAGGAGCTGGAGCTCGTCGAACACGGAAGAGAAAGAGAGGCGGAAGTCTGGTTAGGGTTTTTTGAGAAAGAGGCGGAGACAGTTGAATACAGAAGAGGGAGAGGGAGGGAGGGAGGGAGAGAGAGAGAGAGGGTTTTGTAGGTTGGGTTGGGTTGGGGTTTAATTCGGGTCAGGTCTATTTCGCGCTTTAGTCAGCTATTTCGAATGAATAGTGAACTTCGGCGCTTTTTCTCATGGCTATGGCCAAAATCATTGCGGGCAAGGGCCGCAATTGCTCGCTATTTACAACGCTGCTTACAATGTAAGTGGTGAGGCCAGTATTGCATTGCTCACTGGGATTAAGCTAATTCAAAACCAGCCTGCATTGGGTATGGGTCCTTTTCCTATGATTCTAGATATCTTTTTTCCCCTTTAACTGAAAGAACATTTTTAAATAAAATGGCTCTTTAACATTTCTTTCATATGCTTATGCTTAAGTGGTATACTGCAACGTAAATACCTCAAATGCTACATGCAGAAATGTTACATGAACATTGTTTTTTGAAGTTAATCTCAAATCCGTTTTTCAGATTTTATCATGGGAAATGTATCTTCATATCCAAATCTAATGTTTATAAGTTGCGAAAGCCGTTAGCTTTGCAGTTTTTGCTGCATGAAACATATTTTCATTACAAATCAAGCTTTTGTGATTGCAAACTTAGTTTTTCTTTATCTGCAATTGTAAAATGATCTACCCATTGGGATTTGAAATCAGTTAACTTGATTTCATGAATTTTAAAACTTTTTAAATAATAAAAGGATTTGCAATGGTTTTTTTCCCCTCGAAAATGGACATCCTATTATCATTCCCGCTGCCTTATTGCTAACTAAGCATTGAAATAGAAATTTGACAGCATCATTTGTTGTCACAGCTTTATTTCGTGCTAACCAAACAAGCCTTTTGATGATCTGAAAATTTGAAATATATTACAAGAGGCAAGGGATGTTTTATGGAAGAAGGTTGAGCAATTAAGAAATCATAAGTTCAGAAGATGACTGTAGTTGAAATGAGAAGATTGAGATGAATGAATATGCTAAAATATGTTGAAAATTGCTACTCTCATAAGAAGTTAGAGATAAGCATCCATTGAGAATAAAATGAAATGAGAGCATAGTTGGGGATTGTCTATGATGCTTGAGCAACAGAGATTGATGACTGAATCAGTTAGGATGATTGACTAGGGCCATAGTTGATAGAGTGACAAGGACTACCGCTCTATGCAGACAAAGAATAATAATTTCAAAATTAGTCAAGGACATGGCCTTGGCTGAGATGAATGGAATCTAGTTGACCAAAAAAGTTTAGATAAAAGCATCATCATCATTTCCACTGAAATTGTAGACAGAGTGTATTTGCCTTTTCTTGTGAACTATGGATGGTTTTTTTGTGTTCCCTGTTCTTCATATGCAAACGTGAAGGTTGTATAAGAAAACATAATGTGTATTGACTCATCTGTATTGCTTCTTAAGCTGTTTCCTTTTTATTTTAATTACCAGAATTCTCTATTTTTATATTTTAATCTGAGTTCTTTACCTTTTCTATATAAGTTTCTCTAACATGAAAATGTCTCTCAATGTAACCTTCCAGTTTAATAAAAGGTGCCAAGATGGTTGCACAAGAATTTACCGTGGACTTGAATAAGCCTCTTGTTTTTCAGGTAAATATTTGATAACCTTCTTCTGGTGTTTCGTGATGCTGATTAGTTTAGTCACTTTAATTTGTTGTTGAATGTATTGTTAAGTTAATTACATCAGAAAGTGAATCTGGAACAGAAGCTTTTGTTGTGTCATTTAAGTTGATCTGATGTCTCATCTGCACTGTGCGGACGTTAATATTTGTCCAACCAAAATGGGTAGTTGTGCTGTCATGCTTCAATTTAACCCGTAGAAAGTAGGAACTTTTTCTGTTCATGTATGCATTAAGTTGCATTCTTTGCTAGCATATCAATTTTTCAAGTCAGTGTAGCATATATTAACTATTCATGGTTTTGAATGTCAAACTTTAGCTTTTGCCATTATTTATTAATAAGCGCTACTATGACATATAACAATAAATTGTTTGCTTAAACCAACATCTTATTAGGTTTTTGGATCTCGAATATGATTATGGGAACCTTTTCAGGTGGGCCATCTCGGAGAAGCTTATGAACAATGGGTCCACAAACCTATTAGTAGCAAGGAAGGCCCACGCTTTTTCGAAAATGACATCATGGAGGTAATTTTTATGCCATGTAAGATGATGTGTTTCATCATTAGTTGTTTCTGACAAGCTTGCATTTCAAACTATCAGTTCTTAACTCGGACTGTATGGTGGGCTGTACCAACCATTTGGCTGCCAGTTGTGTTCTATTTTGTGGCCTTGTCCATACACAGAGGGCTTACATTACCTCAACTCGCTACAATGATAGGGATCGGAATAATTTGTTGGACATTGATCGAGTATAGTTTGCACCGGTTTCTTTTCCACATTAAAACAAAAACTTACTGGTAACTTACTGATTTATTTAATTTTTGATGAATCTTATTTGTTGATATGTTATAATGAATAAAAATCCGTACTGCAGGGCAAATACAGCACATTATCTTATCCATGGGTGTCATCACAAGCATCCTATGGATGGTCTACGCCTCGTTTTCCCCCCTGCTGCAGCAGCTATTCTTTGTGTGCCGGTACATTAGTTCTTAATCCTTCTTAAGCTCTGAAAAACTGGACTTCACATTCTTGAATTAATTTGTCATTCTTGTGAAGTGAACATTAAAGAGAAATAAATGTCAGTAGTTAGTATGTTGCTGCATTAGGTGGAAAGCTATATAGGTACTAGTTTATGATATATGTGTGTATCAAATCTACATCCTTTGAACCCGCTTACATAGCGAAGAATGCTCTTATTTTCCTGACATAATATGTGTGCATGTGTCAAATCTTCATCCTTCGGACCCCCTTACCTATCAAGAATGAAATATTTCACCTCACCAATTGCACAAAGTCTCTTCGGCACATTCCTATTAGCGAGTTGGTCTGAGTTAGCTATCAGTTCTGTAAGGTCACAGTTAATCTACCCCATGGAAGTAGCCGAAACGGATTAAAGAAATCATATTTGTGCAAATCCTTCTGTGTGCATGCATCTGTGTATGTATGCACACATGTAATTTCAGATTACTTGCTTCAGTTAGTATCTACTTAAAAGAATATATATATATATATATATATATATATATATATATATATATATATATAGAGAGAGAGAG